>PVLD010007458.1:0-67416 GCA_004027595.1 Dinomys branickii | reverse complement strand
TTCTTCGAAGTGTGTGTTCAGGATAACACATACAGACATACAAGATTGATCAAATAACCCGTCATCGATTATTGCTTAGCATTAAGTGATATAATACAATAGTAGAACCATAGTCTTCTTTTAATTGTGAGAATTTATGTGAAAAAAAATAGGCCTAGATTTCTACAGATATACAGGCTGGGTTTTCATAGTGTCATTTAGATTATACATAGATGGAAATCTCTGATATGCTAAATAATTTGAGAAAACTTAGTGAAAGAATTCACTGGGAAAACCTGGTGACATAAATATACCCCCCCCAAAATTAAAAATGGGTAGCTAGAATTTTGCCTGTAAGTATGATGAAATTCTGAGGAGAGGTCAATGCTTTTCTAAGAACATTTAATACATAGAGATGAAATACAGGACAGTTGCTTTCAGAGCAATGAGAACTGAAGGGCTAAGACTTTGGAGAAGCCAGAATAACAGAGAAGGGAGCTGAAAACATATGGAATCCTTTGCTTGTGGCTCATTTGAATGATTATGGGAAAAAACAAGGAGCTGAGAATCCAGCTTAGCTCAGTAGAAAGAGAAATATTTCTAAGTGAAAAAAAAACCCAAGCAGAACATTTATGTGCTCTTGCGGGTCTGGAATGAAAAATCGGAGACTTGGAAACTTCAAAAACAGCCCACTTTTCATGTCAAGAAATTGAGTAATTCTTAAAGTTCTATGAATCTTTAGGTTAAAAACAAAAGAATAAAACACTTGAACAGAATTTCTGCAGTGTTTGGCTGAGAAAGCAGACAGCAAAGTTTAGGACCAAGAAGTGAGGTGGACACACAGGGATTCTAGCTAAAAGCCTTGAAGAACTACACAGCAGGAAGCAGGGTGAGTCAGGGGTAAACCTCACCTCATAAAACTTGCAAAACAACCCATATTCATCTCAGATCTTGACTGGATTTAGATGATAGCCACCCTATTTGAAAAAGCGAGGAATAAACTTTTGTTGGAACTATATATTAAGGAATAATAGAAAAAAGTTTGAGAACACTAACAGAGAATTGGAAATTATAAAAATTAGAGATTATAAAAAATTAAACCTAAGAAATTCAATATTTGAAGTTGTGAACTCCAAAAATGGCAGTAGAGGGGCTGGGTACATAGCTCAGCAGGACAAGTGCCTGCCTGGCAAGCTCAAGGTCCTGAGTTTGATTCCTGGTACCAAAACACAAACAAAAACAAAAAATGACAGTGGATAGAGATGGCATATAATGAGGCTTGTAAATAGAATAGGTCATTAGAAAATATACAAATTAAAGAACAAAAAGAACAAAATCAGAAATTTAAAAAACCCTGCATGAATGTCCAAGAGGATCAGCAAAAATTTCTAATGTACCTGTGATTGGTATAGCTGAAGAAGAGTAAGGAGAAAATGACAGAAATACTACAGGAAGGAATAAAGAAAATTTTCAAGAACCATTCAAAGACATTAACTTACAGACTTAGAGGCACTGAAAATTCTGAGCAGGATTAAAAGAACAGAACAAATAAATTGAGGCACTTTATTGTCAGGTTTCCAAAAACCAAGACACAAGACAAGTCACCTTTACAGGAACAGCTTAAAGACAGCTGACTTCTCCATGCAGACAATGACGCCCAAGGGACAATAGGCTGAACATTTTTCATTATTCAAACTGATCAATGTCAGCTAGAAGCCTATGTGCAGCAAAAGTATCCTCAGAATTGAAACAAAGATATTTTCAGAAAAATAAATACTTTTATTTGCAGCAAGTGATAAACTAGTACTTCAAGCAGTTATTCCAGCAGAAGGAAAATAACCCTAGGCGGAAGTATAAAAATAAAGAAAAGAATGGAAAATCACAAGTGGTAAATATGTAGGCAAATGAAAATTGGGCAAAAAAAATATGGACTGAGTGGAGACAGTAATAACATCTAACGCACATGGAATTAAAGTGCGTGACAGCAGTATACAAAAGATATGGGGAGATATTAGTGGAGATAAAGCATTTCAGAGAACTTTGTTAAGGAAAAAAAGGAATTATATTCAACTTAGCAAAGGCTCACATTGTTGTTTCTAAGATAACCCTAAAGATTAATAAAAGACTGAGTGACAGAAATACTAATAGAACAAACAATAGTAAAATTTCAAAAGAAAAATATAGTAGGTTACTATGGACTAAAAGTTTATGTCCTCCCAAAATCTAGAAGTTGAAGCCAAGATGATGGTGTTTGTAGTGAGGTCTTTAGGAAGTGATTAGTTATGAGGTGGGGCCCTCACCTGTGCAATTATAGGATTCCTGCTCTTCTGGAAGGAGAGGTGAGAGATGGGAGCTTTCTCCTAGCTGTAGGAGAGCTGTAGGAGAGCTCAGCAAGGAGACAGCGTCCACACTCCAAGAAGTTCGTCTGACCAAGCACTGGCTCTGCCAGTGCCATTGTCCTAGACTCCCACTTTCTACAACTGTGAAAAGTCGTCATTTGCATTTCCAGCTCTGGCCCATGGTGCTCTGCTACAGCAGCCTGGAGTGGCAATGACACTGTCCTGCTCTCCAAGGCCGAAGCTCTTATCTCTCAGGAGATAGGTTCTTTACATTCTTTTTATGTCAGAAAACTCCTTAAAAGATGCTTTGAGAGGGAAATGGGCTGGTTTAGATGAAAAAGAAAACAGAGGAGATATAATTTATTTTACATAAAAAATGTACACAAACATTCTTGAGTTGTACCCTTCCAGTGAATCCAAGGAAGAGGGACCATAAACCTGCGGTGAGAGGCCAGGACCCAAGGGGGGATGTGGTCAGGGGGAAACCTTTGTAGCTTAAAATAGACCACAGTCAGGAGGTGGTGCTGTTCCCACTCTCCCTCCCTCCCTTCCTCCCTTCCTTCTTTCCTTCCTTCCACTTCCCAGACTTCTGGGGTTACAGATGTGTGCCAGCGATGGAGGAGCCACTGAGCTTAACTTGGGCTTGGGGACTAAGCAGTGGAACTGGGAGGCTGTGTGTACAGCATCTCACCCTGACCCTGTCAGCTATGTACACACAATAAAGCGTGTTTGAGTCAACTCCTCTTTTATCTCTCTTCGCCTTCTCCAGTTTCCACTATACCAAAGGGCTGATTGTCAAGTTATCTGGAATTGAATGTGGAGGCTTAATTATCACAGAGACATCCACTAATGAGGAAGCAGAAATATCTCTAACACGTGGAGCTACTTTGATGGAACCTAATTTATGAAGTGTTCCATCCTCCTGCTTCCGCTCCTCTCTCCCTGTCACCTCTCGGGGTTCATTCACTCAGTCTCATGGGGCTTCAAAAGGAGGAAGGAGCTTTCCACACTGTGTAGGGAAGGGAGAAAGAAGCGAGCAGGCCGGCAGAATTGGCTGCAGCAAGGCCGCAAATAACTGTCTACTCAGGAACCAGTCTATTTTCTTCATGTCTTCCTTGCCGTCATACCATACTTTCTGCCTGTCTCTGGCTCACCGTGGAGACAGGGAATGGCACAGTTAGATGTAATTGTTCCATCCCTCTTAGTTCCAAGTTGGCACTTGCCGGCTCCTCCCAAGGTCCTTCTACCACTTCCTGGATGCTCCACATCCTTTCCCCAGGTGGGGCTGGAAAACCTTTGCTTTCCACCCAGATTGTGCACCTCAGGCTAGGTCAGACCTCCCCCAGACTCTTACTTATAAAAACAGAGCATGAATAGGCCAGGTGTGCTGTTGTACAACTGTAATCCTAGCACTCTGGGAGGCTGAGTCAGGAAGATTGAAAGTTCCAGCCCAGCCTGGGGAACTTAGTCACTTAGAGAGACCCTAACTCAAAATAAAAAGTACAACAGGAGCCGGAGATGCAGCTCAGTGTGAAAGCCTGTGTACCACAATCCCAGTACCACAAAAGAAGAGAGAGGGACAAGGAGAGAAAGAGAGGAGAGCATGAGGAGAAAAGGAGGGGGGAGAGGGAGAGTGTACGTGAGAGAGACACAGAGACAGAGACAGGCAGACAGAGACAGAGAGATTAGGTGAAGGCAAAAGAAGAGAGGTGTCAGTAGTCACCAGAGGCGGGTGAGCCAGAGACAGGCATTCATTATTGTGTGCACTTTTCTTTCACAGATTTTAAGATACATGGTAAGATCTTGAAATTGAGTGTTCAGCCAAAGAATCCAGGAGTAGACAAATGAGGGAGGGAGGCATCTCTTCCCTAAGTACGTTGATATCTCTCCCAGTCTATTGTCTTATGGTGGTTGCCCTGGTGTGATGGCTGTAGCTCCCTGCTCCTCCTCAGTGCCCCCTGTGTTGGGAGCTGCCAGAACTAGGACCACCCCACTTATGTGCACATCCCACAGGCTGGGCCAGGCTGAGGCAGGTGACCAGGAGGGCCAGGAGCAGAGTCACTGGGCTCTGAGGATGCAGAAAGCTGGATAACATGGCAGCTCCAGGGATTCTGTCCCCACCAGCTGTCTGGCCTGTCTGTGGCGGCTGCTCATCCTGGCCAGGTGAAGCCAGCCAGCTGTAGCAGCTGGAGTGACAGGCAGCTCATACTGGGGCTGGGCCTGGGAGGGAAGTAAGTTTCACAATCTTTGTGACTCCCTTCCATGTGGGACAGCCAGATGGCAGCAGAAGTGGCTCTGACTCCTAGCAGGGTCTGCTGTGGACCTGAGATGGGGCCGGGACACCTCCTGTAGAGGCATTTGCTACCTTTCCTACGGTTCTGATGTGTAGGGGCCTGGAGCAAGGAGGCCTATGGTGAGCCTGTCTCCTTGGAGCTGAGATTATGCATCAATAGGGAGAAGGAACCTCAGAATTGGGCCAGAAATGGGTAGCTCTCAGGACTCCCCAAAGGCAAGCTGAGGCCAGGTGGGGTAAGGGCACCCTGCATCCGTGTAGTCTGACTGTTCTGCCAGGCCCTGTGCTCATTAATTCAAGATTGCAGGAGTGTCCCAGTTAACTTTTGTTTTCTTTGCTGTTTTTCCCAGGTCCCGGATGAATAGGCTTCCAGGGGAGAGGAGTTAAGTGTGGTCTCATGGTTCCCACGTCACGTCAGCCATGTTTTTGTATCCTAATAGTGTGGCTTGCCAAGCAGGAATGGAAAGGACAGCAGGCAGAGAGCTGTCCCACCTGGGCTGTGGTGAGGGAGGTGCTGGGAATAGGGGTCTGACTCAGTGCCTGGCCCCTCCTTGCAGAAGCTGTTACCCCTATCATCTCCAGATCTGTCTCCCAGGGACTTCCATGGTGGCCCAGCTCTGTGCTCCTCCTGGAGGCCTGGCTGCTGGTTGCCATGGTGACCAGCAGGCTATACCAGACACAATGCCGTGTGAATCTCTCTTCTGTTCTGGGAGACCCAGTGCACCCCCCCTTTCCAGTCCAGCTGGCCCCATGCTTCCAGGGTGGAAAGAGTCTCCTCCCCAAGAGTGTTCTTCTCTGGAACTACCTTCCATGTCTGGGTGCTTCTCTGTATGTTCTGTCCTCACACCTCTCTTCCAGGACTCTGGCAGTCCCATGGGAACCTGGCTCGAGGCTGACTGAGGTCTTGGCCTTGAGCCACGGTCCATCTGTCTTAGAGATCAGGCTGGTGGAAAGACGTGTGCATGGTGCTTTCCCCAAGCCCAGAGCAGCCTCCATCCGGACGTGTCTTTTCTGCAGTGCAGGGGGCTTTGAGACAGGAGTGGACTCTTACTGTTAAGGACTTCTTTCTTTCCAGACCCCTGTTTCTCATGGCAGCAGGCCATCACCATTTGGTTTTGTACCTACACCCCTGACTCTAGATTACACAAACAGTGTGAGCTCATGAGTTAGCCAGAGTGGCATCTGTGGTATGGCACTTAGGGTGATATGGCTAATGGATCGAGTCCTTCCTGGTGAGCCTCATAAGTCCCCTGAACACCACACATTAGGCTGCTGCTCCCAGGCCCTAGGGACTGGCTTTGGGGTTGATACCTATCTGTCCTCTGTAGCTTAGATTCCCCATCACATCCTCCATCTCTAACCAACACACTTGGGATTGCCCAAAATGCACAGACATTGGATGCCAGTGATGAGTGAAACTTGCCCTGGTGGATGTGTGCTCAGTGGGTGTGAGCTTGCAGTGGCCTCCGATGCCCAGACAGGGGTTGTGCCTGATGGGGCTGTAGGGGGTACAGGGGATCAACTCTGTCAAGGATGGAATGCAGGACAGATGGAAACACCTCTCCTTCCTCTTCACTTGTGTGGGAGAACAGCCTGTGCTGCCAGTTGCAGGTCCCTGCTCACCTATCCCTGGAGAGGAACAAGGCCACTCCTCCAAGCTTTCCCTTGCTCTTGCCTCTTAGTGTACAGATAAGCCTGAGGCCTCTGGCTTGCCGTGCTTTTATTCACCTAGACACATGTACAAGCAATTAAAATAACACAAGATTCATCTGTCTCATAGTATCCATTAGTACATGCTCGGTAAACAACTTGATCTTAGCTGTACAAACTTTCCTCTAGAACCTGCAATGTGCCATCACTCTATATGTTGCCTTTTCCTTTGTGCTCACAGAAGAGGCCACTTTAGGCCTTAAACTGCCTCTCTGGTCTCCCACACACTTGCCTCTTACAGGCCTGCACTCTCTCCCCTCATAAAGATCAACCCCTGGCTGCCGGAGCAGGTGTGGTGACCCTGACCAGGCTGTGCTGTAGACAAGTTCCCTGATGTAGAGAGGAGAAGGGTGTGTGTGTGTGTGGGGGCTGTCCCCTAGCTCAATTATGGTGATGGGCTGCCTTGTATTTTGGATTCATTTATATTGCCAAAGGGAAAAATAATCTAAAGTAAATGAAATAGCAATTTAATATGTGAAACAACTTAAAGGTTTTGGTTATGAAATCATGAAACAACTACAGAAATAAGCAAAAATATATAAATAGATTTCTGATTGATAGCCTTTCTATACATCCAAGATCACTCAGTTATTTTGCTCATGGGTGGTTAGGAAGCAGCTCCTCCTTTGCTATGGCCCCATTGTTATACAATCCTCTGGCTGATTCTTGAGTTTGGGCTTTAATATTTGCCTGTATTCCTGCTCATGCCTTTTCCTCCCCATTGTCTTCTGCTCCCAGCTTGGTGTCTTCCATGAACAGATTCCATTAACACATCCTAAATATAAGGTAACCCCTAGCAATAATTCAGTTGCATCCACCCACTCCTTACCTCCTCTTCTCCCAGGCGCTCCACGGTGGCCCCTTGGACTCTGGGCTTCTTGGGCACTTGCCTGGTCCTGTGACCCAGCCCACAGTTTTCCCCAGGCCTTGTGACAGAATGTCCTCCTTGCTTCGTTGCTCCAGGTCCCCCAGCACCCCTGACTTTCTCCATCCCAGCAGCAAAGGCCCTGATCTTCTCCAGGATCACGCTCTATTCCTTACCAGCTGCCCCTCTTCCTATGCCTGATCCCCGCTCCAGTTAGGGTGCAGTAAAATGCTACTTCTCTACTTCCCACTTATTTTCCTGTCCCCCAAACAAATTTCATTCAGCTTCTGTCTTAGCTGGGCTGCTGCTACTTACTCCAGTCTTAGGCAAGAGATGATACTTTCAATTAATCATGGCCTTGAACCATATTTTCTATATGTTTTTCTGGAATGTTGGCTACATGTTCCCTTAGATTTTTGCTATTGATTTTCACTCCTTAGGGTGGAACATTGATTCTGTCTGAAGGTTTATAATTTATTATTCTAAGTTGGACTATCTTGGAATGAAAGGAGGCATTAGGCACAATGGTGCCAACAACAGGTGCCAACCAGTATCATTCTGGAAACAGCTGTGCTTTTCTCTTGACCTTGCTGTGAGCAGTCAGCCTACAGCAAACCTCACCATTTACCCGGGGAGTGACTTGTGGGTGACAGCCACTGAGTGGCAGGTGAACCTGTGGTTTTCTTCTCAGGAAGAGCTCGGTGTGGCTCTTGAATGGACCCTTCTCTAAATGCCTGAATATGGACAAGTAGCTCATTTGGTGACTCATTTTTCCCACAGTGAAATTCCACACAGAAAGCTATTGCACCTGTTCCTGGCTGCAGGGGAGAAGAGGGACCGTGGCTGATTGCCGTGGGCAGAGAGTGTTCTTAATCAGAAGCCTGAGAAATGTCTCTCCTCTAACCCTTTGCCACGTCTGTTCTTGAATCAACCTTTCTCTCCCTCTCAACTTCAGTTTTCCTATCTGTACACAGCGACACACACCAAACAGCTCTGTGGAGAAAAGGGTGTGAGAGACTAAACAGAAGGAGGCCCAGCAGGATGTGACTGACAGATACAAAGTGAAATGGGTCAGTGAGTTAGTTTTCATGTTTTCTTTTTTAGGATTATGAAGTGAATTTGGAAATCTACATGCCTCTTCAATGCTTCTTTTTATTGTGACTAGATATTTCTGCACAGTTCATTGCAAATTTCTTGTTTTTAGAAACCTGGACTCTAGATTTATAAAGATTGATTTCAAGGCAGATCTTGAAAGAACATCTGATGACAGACCCTTGAGACCCTCCACGGCCACTCTGTACCAGTGACCCAGGACACACTAGCTGTGCGGGATGTTTTGTTTGTTTGTTTGTTTGTTTTGGTACTGGGGATTGAACTCAGGCCCTTGCGCTTGCCAGGCAGGCACTTATTCCACTGAGCTATATCCTCAGCCCTGTGTGCGGGATGTTGAGAGATGCTTCTCCAAACAAGGATGTGTGCTCATACATCCTTGAGAAATACTGTAAATAAAGTGACCCAGATTTTCTTATTCCCAAGCTTTTCAGAGTCAGTATGTGTCCTCAATCTCCAAGGTGGGCTCCTGTCACATTCATTGTCTTGTAGATGTGTTTGACTATAACCCTCATACATTTTTATTGGCTACTCTTGGAGCTCAATGGTTTTGGCACAGTTTGACAAATATTGTTCTAATAACTTTTGTGGATTTGGAAAAACATGTTTACATTATAATATTAAATGAGAAAACAAGCTGCTAAATTCCATGTCCTGTGAAATAATGATTATGTTTAAAAGACTGGTAAGAAATATATCAAACTATTAACATATCAACTAAAAGCCATATCCTTTGGAAGTTGGGAAGATCTACAGTTAGTCATTATATTTATTTTTAATTACCTATATTTTCCATTTTTTCCAATGAGGAACATATATGACCTTTATCATCCAGAAATTTGCTTTTCAGTTTTCTTTAGGGTAAACAATTTCAGAAGGGAGCATTTCCTTTTCCCCTCCACTGTCAGATCCAGCAGAGTGACATACACCTTTCATTGTATCTCAAAAAGAAGGAGGACTATAAAAAAACCTTCAGAAGCCCATGAGGAATTTTGAGGGCAGTAAAAGCAAAGACTACAAACCAAAGAAAAACAGACAATTTATAAGAACAGTGAGAGAAAAATAGGGGCAAGGGATACTGAGTACTGAAAAGAAAAAAATAAGAAACAGCTTCTCCCGGAAAAGAAAAGAAACTGCACTGTAGGAGAAAAGAAAAACCTATGGTTTTTTTTACAAATGTACCGAGGCAAGGAGGAAGCCCACTGTGGCCCATACAGGGACAAACCAGAGTCTCCGCCACAAGACCACCTTCCCGGCTCTAGGCTCAGGTCACCCCGGGACTCACCCACAGAAAAGTGTACCTAGGGTCCTAGCAGCCTGGGTCAAGATGGGGAACTTCAGAACCAAGGAGTCATGATAAGGAGCACAGGGCAGGGGAAGGAAGCATAGAGTGATTTGCCTGGGAGAGGTGTGAGAGAAGTCTTCCAAACTCCAGGTGGGCTTCCCTGGTCCTGGGCTCCCCAGGTACACCCACAGGGGCTGGCTCCCGAAAAGCGTAGTTTCCCATACTTTGGAGGTTTAATTCTTGGCCTCTCTGCTCACACTTCATGGTTTTGGATGGCTTCCTTTACTTTTTCGTACTTTTAGTTTTGTGAAATGAAGGTAATAGTAATAAGCATCTCATTTTGTTGGTTTGAGCATTAAATAAGATGATATGTGCAAAAGACTCAGCAGCAAGCCCTGTATAAATAGTAGCATTAGCATTAATAAGGAAGTGAATAACACCTTTCAAATAGTTAACTAGGGTTTCCTAGACTGTGGCTCTGATAGTCTCTTTGTGTTTTCATAGTTTGTGTCTTGCAATCCACTCACCAAGCTGATGAATTTAAGGGGTAGTGCTTTTGAAAGAACTGCCCTTGTGAATGCATTAGCACCTTTCTAAGAAGCCCCAAAAAGAGAGCTCCCACCACATAGGACACACAGAGAGAAGGTGCTGTTCTATGAATCAGAAGTAGGTCCTCATCAGACGCCAAATCCATTAGCACCATAATTTTATGAGGGAGCCCACTCACTCACTCCCTGCCCTGAATATGAGACACATAGCAAGTGCCCTTTGTAAGGAAATAGCCCTTGCCAGATAGGAATCTGCCAATGCTTTGATTTTGGACAAAGCCCTATGAGCAACAAACTTCTGTTGTTCATAAATTCTCCAGCCTATGGTATTTTGCCATAGCAGTCCAAATGGATGAAAACAACAGCATGTGGGAATGATGTCATAACTCCTGTACCACTGTTATGGCTTGTATCTGGATGCCCCTGACCCACCCAGGACTCAGGTGCTCCTGGGTGGGATAAAAGTCCAGAAAACTCCCTACTTACGGCTTCCTGCCTCCTTTCTGACCTGGCATGGACTGTTTCTCCTCTACAGAGTCCCTCTGCCATGCTGCTCTGCCTTGGAGTCAGCTGACTAGGGTCTGAAACCTCTATACACTGTGACCAAAAATTAACCTTTCCTCCTTTAACTCGTGGCTATTGGGTATTTTTTTCCCAGCAATGAGAAAATAACAAGACAAACACTGTCAGCCAGATATAAGCCATACACAGATGAAGGAAGTCACTGAATTGGTTCCTGTCATCTAGATTCTATGAACTTGAGTGCAATTGTGAGTTGACTGAAATTACCTTCAGTGTTATCTGAAGTGTTTGGTGTTTCCTTTTTTTTTTTTTTTTTTTCTAGCACAGAGGATTGAATCCAGGGCCTCTGCAGTGAGCTATATCCCCAGCCGTTTTCTATTTTTTACTTTGAGACAGGGTCTTGCTAAGTTGCCCAGGCTAGCCTGGAACTTTTAATCCTCCTGGCTTAGCCTCCCACAGTTCTAGGTCTATCTGAAGTATCTTCTATTTGAGACTTCTATTAGTCAAGTTTACTAGAACGGTTCTGTTTTACAAATATGTAAATAACAATGCGTATTTGTTGTTTACTCATGCGACTGTGTCTTCAGTGCCCTGTTGAGCTCACTGAACTTGTCTTCAAGCTGTTGGTTGGGTTCAGATCTGCTTACAGGGCAACCCCTTGGGACTCAGGTTGTGGACTCATGGGGTCTTCTTTTCTAGTGAACTAGAGTTCACAAGAGTATAGAAGGGCATAGGATGCTGGGACCATTAATTGTGATATGCTAGTTTGACTGGAGTAAGAAACATCCAGCAGTTTAGTGAAGCACAGGTCTGGGTGTGTCTGTGGAAGATTGCCATGTAGTCCAGCAAACTGACCAGCTAGACGTGCCCTGCTTGTGGGTGGCACCAACCAATAGGCTTGTAGACTGGATAAAATAAAAAGGGAAAGAAGAAGGAAGTACGCCCATTTTGAGGAGCTCCAGCCTTCCTGATGAGTGGTATGTCTTCTGCTGCCACTGCTTTGGAAACTTGGTCTCCAGGTCTCCATTTTTTTCAGTCTTCCAGTGCAGACTTGTGCCAGCCACTCTCTGGGGGAGCTTCCAGCCTTCGACCTTGGACTGGTGTTGCATCCTTGGTTCCTCATGTTCCATGGATCCCATCTTCGTGGGTTGAACAGTCACTGGATCCTCTGGTTCTCCACTGAATAGATGGCCATTTGGGACCCTTCTGCCTCTGATACCACAGACAGCCATGGTGGACTCTTCTGCATCTGACACTGATGCTGTAAGTCTAATAAATCTCTTTGGATAATTATACAAGTATTTTATTTTGTTATGTTCCTCTAGGGAACACTAAGAGATGCTTTTCATTTTCCATCAAGTCTCACTGCCACTCTCACTTACCTTGTATGCTCTGTTGGCCAGAGCAGGTAACCTGGGCAAGCCCAATATGGTGGGAAGGACATGCACTTCACAGGATGGTCACAGCAATGGCAGAAAGAGAGGAGCAATCATGCACAATAAACATAATCCATGAGCCACAGGGCTCTACAAATAGAGCAAAAGAATAAGTTGAGAAGATGCAACTCAACATGATGGGACAAACAAAAACAGTTAAATATGCAATAAATCCCACCATGCATGTAGATTCTCAACTCAAGACTTCACATTCCAACACACAGTCAGACCAGATCAACAAGAGGACATAAAGATACATGAGCAGATGTGCCCAGCAGAGTCACAGTGTAAAACACCAACCACGATGCCCTTCTAGTTCTGCCACCAGAGCCTGCTCACTAAAGATTTAGAGAACTCTTGATCCAGGGAGGCAAGAAGAAAAGATATGGGTCCATCCCTGGTTCACTGGAAAATCTTCTGGTCTGTACTGTCCTGGGTTAGAACTGATTTGATGATGATAAGGAATTCCTAGTGTCTGCAGTTGTTTCATCTTTAGAGTTTCCATCAACTGAGCAGACTTGATTCTGTTCCTTTATGTCCTTTTTGGCTGCTGTACAAGTAGGTACTTATGCAGTGATGGTAGATGGAGAATTTCTCCTAAAGTGTTTCACAAATGACTAGATGAATGAATAAGCAACTCTATGCAAAAGCACTTACTGTAGAACCCCAGGTACTTAGGTAGGAGGTAAATGAATTCTACTGGTACTTTCTAGACCGTTCTTTCCCAGGCTCAAAAGCCATGTACCTGAGATTATTTCCTGTGTCCTGCTATCTGCTTTCATTCCTCCTTCCTCATCTTTCTGTCTCTCACAAAGATAGAGTTTAAAACTATCTATAGTATCACTACCTTATGTATATTATTATTTAGCATCTAAATGAGGAAATGGACCCCACTCAGAGAACTGGCATCTGTTTCTATTTCTAGAAAATGACATTTGCCAAATTGTATCGTTTCAAGATGAAAGGGCGTATGTATCATGCTGGGGAGGGTCATTTCCTGCTTATAAAACCTGTCTCTCCTGGTGTCCATTGGAGGGGAGATCTCCTTGCCCATTCTCAGTTTAGGACCTTATCTGGTTGCTTCTTCCAGGGTTGCTGCCTGTCATGAAGTAACTGATGCTCAAGCCAGCTTGCTGGAGTCACATCTGTTTTCTGCCATCAGACAAGGTGAATTATTGGATGAACACCTTTCTCAGATTTGGGCTCTGCAGGGTGATCAATTATGTATAAAGTTCACTTGGGCTCTAAGCAGGTGTGTTTTGAGGTGGCGGGAGCAATCCCCTTTCAACAAGAGGCAGCAGGCGGGGCAGGTGGAGTGTCTGACCCTCAGTCATAAGCACATCAAACTGGACAGAGACAGAGCTGTGTTCTCTTCCTCTGTGGCATGTGTCCTCCCAAGGTTCCTCTGGAAATTTCATCTGGTTTTCTTGTTCCTGGTCTATAGCCCTAGGCACCGCAATAATGACTACCATCTTATGAAAGCGGTGGGTATACAACTGTGCCTGCTCACAGTGTTAAGTTCTCCCCAGGAGTTCCTGTGGTGGGTCCTGCCACCGGCCCCATTTCACAGTGGATGAAACGGAGCATAGAGAAGCTGCGGGGCAAAGAGAGGGAGAAGCCCATCTGCCTGGTGCTGGTGCTTACACAGTATGCACTGCATCACTAATACATTTTAATTATTGTTGGTTGAATGGCTAAATGAATGCATAAGTAAATGTCAGAGTGAATGCCTCTCCGGGGACAGGAAAGTGAAAAGCCCTTTCTAAACCTCGAAAGAAGGCTTTCAATCCTGTTGATTCCTGAAGAAACCAGTTCCCTCTGACCTCTGCCCATCTGCTCATGGAGGAGAAGCCTTGAAAGAGCTCTGCTGTAAGCTCTGCTGGCACGAGGCCACCCTGGGTCCTTCCCCAGCCCCTAACACCAAGGCTGGTAAACTCAGGAGTTGAAAATATCTGATAAATAAACAAAAGACATGATGAAATATGTGGAAGCAGGTATTGGTTTCCAGCACGGAAAACACAGTGAATGCATTTGTTCCAGTGATGAAAAGAGAGAAAAAGGACAGGAAGGAGAGGAAGAACGGCAGTGACGTGACGGGAGCAGTCAGGGGAGGACACCCCAGGCAGCTTCAGGGGACAGCTGGAGGCACCACGCCACGTCCCTCCTCGAGAGTCAGGAAGACCCCAGAAAGGCGGAAAGCGACATTCGGCCTTTTCATCCCTCCCGTCCTCCGCCTCCCCCTCTTCCTTTCCTCCATTTTTGCTTATGGTTCCAGAAATGTCCAATTTTGGAACTCCATTCAAAACTATGTAAACATTTTCTACAACACATGTTTATACAACGTCCACATTTGAATGTCTGGGTGGTGGCCTGTGATTTCCTCTTCAGGAGAATATTAACTTCAGCAAGGGTCCTCTCATACATTCTTTGGGGCTGAAGATCAGTGACAAACCCTCAAAAGAAGGACACAGCCAATGACTGGAGACATTTTTCTTTTTTTTGGTACTAGGAATTGAACTCAGGACCTTGCGTGTTTCAGGCAGGCGCTTGTGCTGCTGAGCTATAGCCCCGGCTTGACTGGAGACATTTGGTCTTTGATTTTTAACATAATGAGAAGGGCACATGTGAAGTTTTCTCCCCACCAATTTCATGGTGTTTTCTAATGAACAAGAATTTAGAAGTTTGGCCAAGCATCTTGGAAATTTGGTCAACCTAAAAATATTGGAACTATGATGTGAGTTCTTTGCTTGCCAAAGAATTGTTGCCCTAACCAGTAGTCCATAACTGATATTCTTTCCTTCCTTTTTATGGTGGGGGAAGAGGAGTATCATGAAGAGTTTAAACTGAGAAACATACAGCTGTCATCGTAGGTTTTGATTTTGCTGTTGGTATTGTGTGTGTGTGTGGTGCTAGGGATTGAACCCAGAGCCTTTGCAATGAGCTACAGCTCAGTCCTTTTTTGTTTACTTTTACTTCGAGACAGGATCTCTCTAAATCACCAACTTCCTCATATTTGGCTAGAACTTGTGACCCTCCTACATCAGCTTCTCAGAGTGCTGGGATGACAGGCACGTGCCACCTCATCTGACTTGTTATTGGGTTTTACTTGGTAGACATTTAAAGTAGCATAGATATCATCTTACTAAGATTTGATGCTTTATACAAGGTGTGATCAAACTTTACACTAAATGTTTTCTAAAAAATCCACTAATATTCCCCAGCACTTTGAACACACTGGTTGCTCTGGCCACTTCCTGAGGCAGCTCTGGAGCCCCCTTTTGTGAGGGCATTTATGCACTGTGATCAAGAATATGCTGAGTGCTCTGCCGAGGGTCATCCCATGGAAAGGAGGGTCTGTAAGAACATGACAGTGTGTGCTCATCCACTTTATTCACTGGATTTGGCACCATACAACCTCTGGCTCTTTCTCAAAGTCAAAATGAACATAAAAGTGGGATGTGTTGAATCAATGCACAATGTCCAGGCAGCCATGACAGTACAAGCCCTTAAAGGTGCTCAGGAAAGAGGACTTCCAGAGCTGCCTCAGACAGTGGTAGCAATGATGGGATATGAGTGTTTAGAGTGACGGGGAAAGTTTGCAGGGGAACTAACAGCTGTGTATCTTCTGCTGTAATAATTTTAAAAATTTAAATATTTACATATTTTCTGATCCTGGTGGCTGTCTTGTCTTAGCTAATGGAGCCTGAGTTTCCACTTTTGTGAACTGAACATGGAGTGCATATTTCATGGATGCCTATCAGCATTAGAGAAACAGCCAGGGGCAAGCACAGAGCCTCTCACACAGGCCACAGTCCCACTGAGTGTCCCCTTCCCTCTCAGCTGTGTCAGGGCAGCTCCAGGTGGGGCTCCAGGCATGCCCCACAGCATCCTCCTCTATTGTGAATGACCAAACTGGGGGTGATTTTAACAGCCAAGAGAAAGTTAGGGTGTACATCTGCTCTGCATACACTAAGAATTCGATAGTGAATCAGATTAAAGAAAAGACATTAAAAGGAAATATTCACACTGTCATATGTTGAAACATTTGACCAGGGACTCCGACACTGTAAGCACTGCAGCCGTGGAGGCTAATTTATCTTCATGTGGCATTTCTGTGATGGACCAAAGCAGGACAAGTGTGCACAACATCTCTTCTGATTGGGATCCAGACAAGAAATGAAGGGAAATAAATAACTTCTGCAAGGTATATGGTCGTTTCTTTTAGGGTATTTAGATTTTGGTTGTATTTCTGATTCATTTCAGGCTTGGTCATCCTAACTTGAAATAAACTATGAGGGAAAATATTTTCCTTCCTACTGGGCCAGATTCCCCTATAAGAAGGGATTGCAGAAGCTACTGATAGAGTAGTGGTGCGTTTATTTAAGTGTTCTGAAACCCAAACACGAGGAGACACAGTGGAGAAACGTGATTGGTGTCTACAGTGCACGACCTCTGACTCCTGTGCATGCTGTGGGACCTAAGCCATGAGTGAATGTGGCTTCCAGTGTATTGCTGGTGCGGTACAGAGCTGGAGCCCAGGACGGCTGCGAAGCTCCGTGCTGCTTTGCCTGGCTTTGCGCAGAGTGAGGCTCTTCTTTGGGTCTCTGCTGCCATTTCCTCTAGGCCATGGCATTTTGAACAAGTCAGACACAGTTTCCTTTCTTGAAAATGTTCTCAAAAATGCCCACCTCAGGGCTTTCTCTGCAGATTAAAGAGATCCACTATAGGAAAGCACACGACAAGTTGGAGGGTGTCAGAGCAGCCCCTGTCCTGTTTTGATTTTGATTAGTGTTGCAGGGCACAAGCAGCTCAAAGCACCTTTCACTCTGCAGATTAGCTAAGCCTGGCCTCCACTTCTGCTTTTCTGGCATCTGTCTGCCTGTTCTTCACAACTGCCCAGCACTGTCCCTCAGCAGCTGCCTTCTGCCTGGGAACAGATTTGTCTCTTTGGGGAAGGAGTGAAAACAAAAAACGGGAAATATTCAGCAGGGCTTGGGCGGGCCAGGACCCCAAGAAATGTAGGCATCCACAGCAGGCTTGGGCGGACGTTGGGAAAGGAGCACAGTCAGGAGCGCAGCTTTTCGGTGAGAGCCAATACAGCCTCGATGTATCAGTGTCATAATTTATTTTCTGTCTTTCTTTCCCCCTTCCTTTCTTCCTGGCACATACTTACAATACCAGCACTCTGGGAGGCTGAGGTAGGAAGTCTGCAAGTTTGAGCCTATCTTGGGTAATTCAGTGACTTAGCAAGACCCTGTCTCATAAATAAACAGTAGAAAATGGGTTGAGAAAGTAATGCAGTGTGAAAGCCCTGGGTTCAATGCCAGGTACTAACAGCAAAATAAAACAAAAAGCTTTCATGAAATATAACTCACCTCTCCTACAGTTCACCTATCTACATGCAGTGGTTTAGTTTGTTCACAAGATTGTGCAACCATCACCACAGTCAATTTTGTTCATTCATTTTCACTTGATCTGGCATCAGGGACCTTTCTGTCCACAGAGACTTGCAGAGTCCTCGTAGTGTTAGTCATATGGTGGAACAAGAGTCATTCTGAGGCTCTGTGTGTAGTGTGCTTGTGTGTATGTGCATGCGTGCGTGCGTGCGTGCATGTGTGTGTGTGTGTGTGTGTGTGTGTGTGTGTGTGTGTGCCTGTGTATTGCTAAGTGGAGGAACACTGACTGTTTTTCTTTTCTATGAACAGGGAGTATTCCTTCCCACCCAACACCATTCCTCCTATGTTTGGGATACTCATACCTCCTAATTTTTATTCACTCTTTCAGGCTCTTACACTAGTGAGACAATATGATGCCTACACATGCAGGTTTGATTTACTTCACTTATGAGTATGGTCTCTAGTTGTGACCATTTACCTATAAAAGCCTCAAGTTTGTCTTTCTTCATAGCTGAGTAATATTCCATTATATAAAAATACCACAGTTTTTTTATCCAGCCCTCTGTGGATGGATATTTGGGTTGCTTCCACGATTTAGCTATTACAAATTGCGCTGCTATAAACATGGGTGCACATATATCGTTGTGATATGATGTTTTCAGAAAATACCCAGAAGGGGAATGGCTAGGTTGAATGGGACCTCTAGACCTAGTTTGCTGAGGAATCTCCAAACTGATTTCCACAGTGTTTTCACCAGTCTGCGTTCCCACCAGCAGTGGAGAAGAGATCCTATTTCTCCACAGTCTCACCAGCATTTTTTATTGGTTGATTTCTTAATGCTAGCCATTCTTACTGGGGTGAGATGAAATCTCAACATTGTTTTAATTTGCATTTCTTGAATGACTAATGGTGTTGAACATTTTCTCGTGTATTCTTCTACTCCACCTTGGCATGGATGGCTTCTCTCCCTAGGCTTCCGCTAAATGCCGTGGCATTGAGATGTCTGCTGCACAGGCCCCATCACAATGGCTGTGTCACCTTTGCCTTCTTCCATAGCAGCCTCGCTGTTGGCTTCAGAGCACTCATCACGACTAGTAACTTCACTCTTTCCTTTCCTTCCTCTCACCTTGTCCTCTTCTCGCACTTCCCCTGTATCACCTCTGTACAAACTAGCACTTTGTCTTATCCATTGTTTCTGGTGACCAGAATAGATCCTGACATACAGAAAGCACTAAAAATTTTTTTAAAGTGAACAAATGTACTCTTTGAATCATAGGTGGTGCCAAAATAAAATCACCAGAGAATTATTTATTGAATGTTTCTCATGTGTCAAACATTGTCGAAATAACTATGTATGTGCCATCTCACAAGCATATATACTAACTGACATCTCAAAGATGTATGTATGGTCTCCTTTGAAATCCACAAGGTATGGGCTCTGCACCCAATCTGGTTTGCAGTGTCATTGTAAATAAATGTTTACTGGAACAGAGCCACACTCAGCTGGCTATCTATTGCCGGTGACTGCTTTTGCACCACCATTCAGAGCTGAGTAGTTGCTAGAGAGACTACACAGCCCAGTATTTATCACCTGGTCCCTTACAGAGATTTACTGAGTCTTAGAGTAGACAAGGGGTGTCTTGAAAGGGCTGCAGTGTCCCTAAAAAAGTCTGATGTTCTTCCAAATAAACATAAAGTCAAAGTCAAAAGAGTGAGGTGTAAAAACAGTCAACCCAGCCTCCTCAGCCATCCCCTGAGATGGAATCATGCCCCTTCACACTTTGGTGTAAGCAGAATCACCTGACCCAGTGTAAAGGTGCCCTTGCATTCATTGACAGAAACAGGACAGGGATACCTTGATAGTAAGAAGCAGAGCTGGATAAAAGTTCAAACTCTCTCATCAGTTAGCTCCACATGGCATGCGCTCTACACTCTCGGCTGTGTCCATCTGAAAGTCACCCTGACTGCTGTCTTCTTGGTGCCTGTTTCACTTTTGCTTTGGTAATTGACATCAGTCCTGGAAGGCTGACTGTCAGATGCATCTGTTCCCATCCAGGCTCTTAAAGGATCTGAAGAGGCTGTGTCAGGCCAGGAAATAGTGATGAACTTTGGTTTAGTTATCGTAAGAATCAAGTGGTAGTGCTGCTGGTAAACTGTGACAGCATCTCTGTGGCACATGCTTTGGCTTTTGTATGTTCTCGAAAATCAGGTTACATAACGCTAAGTTATTGTAGGCTAATCAGGCTCACAATCTCCCAAGTGAGTGGATGGCTAAGGCTTAAATAAAATAGAAAATGGAAATGATTTTAGGGCCCCAGGAGGGACTAACTCTGTTACAGCTTATTCTCTGAGTTTAGCCAAAGACTTTTCTGGGAACCCATATTTATTTGGTTTTCAAACAAAGGAGGAGGAGACTCAAGAAAAGACTCAAAGGAAAGACTCAAGAAAAGACTCAAAAAAAATCTCACAGGACCTTGGAAGAATTTTTCCAAGTAGTAAATTATGTCAATCAGGAGAACTACCTTATATTTAGGTTGGTATTTGTTGCAGGAGTGTGGAACCTGCAGCTGCACTCTCCTGTGGCTAATTGGGGATGTAGTATTGTCAGACAAAGTGCCTAAGCATCAGACAACTCACAAGTAAACACGGAAAGCCAATTGGTTAATATTAAATCCCGCTCAGAGCCACTTTGTAGTGGTCCCCAACAGTATGTTACTGTAAAACATTGTTTGCATACAAAAGTTTTCCATGGTTGATCTTAACTCAATATATTGTTATATATTGAGGTCTATTTATATGTATCTTTTCTAGTCTTCTTTTCCTCTCATTACCAAAGTTGAACAAAAATACCTTAAACTGATAGGAGAATCATAAAGAGAGGCCTGTGTGGCTGGACAGAATTATTCGGAACAACAAAAGGGTTTATGTGGCTAGTTTGTTCCCTCTAGACTCTGCCTCCTCCCATAGTATGTGACTGTTATGGCTCATACACTGTGTCAACTTGAGGAGTCTAGAAGCTTAACTAAGTAACTCAGCAGTTCTACATCCTAGGGGGAAAAGGACACGCTCTTACTGCTCTAGGATGTTGTTCACTGTGTCAGTTTGACAAATTCAGAAGGTTAACTATATGATTCAGCTGGGAGTCAGGGAACTTACTTGTATTCATTCTAAGCCTGTGGAAGAGGAGGGCCTGGAGATGGTGTGGGTGTAATGCCCCTCCCCCGTGGCAGGTAGGCTGCATACAGTAAAAGGGAACTGAGGAAGGACGGATTGCTGGTTCTTCGGAGGAGCTCCAGTCTTCGCCTTCAGCTTGGTAGTCATCTCCTGGCTTCTGGTGTAGACTGTTTGGCTTCCACCTGAGACTCTTTAGCCTTCTGGTATAGACTCTTCAGCCTTCCTTGTAGATTCCTCAGCCTTCTCGCACAGACCCATCAACCTCCTCACACAGACTTGCATGGATACTGCAGTGAACTCTAGACCTTGGATTGGACTCTTCAATCTCCAGCATGGAGATACCTTCTGCACACTTCCTCATCCAGCTCTCTGGCTGACCATTGTAAGCCAAACTTGTGATTTCTTACACACTTATATATCTGGTGTTATGTCTGTTTCTTTAGTAAACTGTGACTGGTACAGTGACTCTCTGCCTGGCCTTTAGGGTCAGCTTTCTACCAGGTTGTCTAGGTGGCTATGGGGTTTTACACAGCCATTCTTTTGGTTTGCATTTCAGCCAGATATAACCCAGTCTTGAGATCTGGTCTTGGTACTATCCTAGGACTGACTCTGAAAAGCTCACCTTGGCTGACCAGGGCTCCAGTGCCAATCTACCTTCCATTCTTCAGTCACAGAGTTACAGTGTGAACTTGGGCCCCTGTGATGACCAGAAAAAGGAGGAGAGACCAGAGAACATACAGAGAGAAAATTCCTGATGGAGCAGCTCACCGCGTCTGTCAATGACAGGCAGGAAATATGCACAAATACTTCCTGGCTGTAGATATGGGTCAGGTGATGCCAGGATCAGATCACAGGACTGGGCTGGGTCTGGATGAGATGCAATCCAAAAGAATAAAGGGAAGTGCTTCTCTTGAACTTTATCAAGATTGGGGTGGAATGTGCCAGTGAGAATTGGGATGGTTGTTTTACTCTGAAGCTTTATAATCTTCTTCAGTCAATTCTAAAGAGCCTGAAATATCATTTACTTGGTTTTCCATGACAGAACACATTAGCCAGTGTTGTTTATTTCCTGACACTCAACCTATGAACTGTCAAGACCAATCTGTCCATTTAATCAATTCTGGCTTGTTTTCTGAAAAACTGAAATTTAGCCTTTTACTGGTGTTAGTTACGATACCTCTTCCAGTTAATGAGGAATTTTCCCAGGTCATGGTAGATTGCAAATGGTACAGTTCCACTGCACTAATATTTACAAGCTGTGAGGAAATAAGAGCTGTGCCCATAGAGGAGCTTGGTTTGGGCTTCTCTCTGCCTGGAGGTGCTGATGTGAGACATAATCAAGTTGCAATCACCAGGGAGAGCAAGCAGGGTGGGAACATGCCAGGAATAGCCTTCCTTGTTTAGGGTTTCCTTGTGCGATAATTTCAGGGTATGAGATCTATATATACAGAAACTGTTTACTCTGCCTGCATTTGCTTGCTTTCATTAGCAGGCCTTCTGACTTGGGCATCTATGAGCTATGCCAGGGTGCTTCCATCTTACAGTGGGGAGACCTGCACCACCAGCAAAACTTTTCACAGTATCCACTGCCATATAGCATGCAACTGCACAGGGGATCATTGGAATTATACAGCCAGTCCACGAGTCTGGGGCCAGAGTAGTTGACCTCATCCATCTCAGGCATCCTGTTGATTCTGCTGTCCTCTCTACTGCAGAGTCTGCTTCTGGTGTAATTCTGTGCATGTCAGCAGAAGAGCATCCTAGTTTATCAGGAGACTCTGGGGCTCAGGGACTAGGGACATTCTTTGCAGCTCTACAGCTGCTGGTAGACACCTGGGCTTCCTGCTTCTCTCACTGGGGAATGGAGAAGACTGAGAGTCAGAAGGGCCACAGGACACAGCTTATGCCTTCTGAGACTTTCAGTAAGGTCATGACTGTTGCTAAGACTATGATGACTGGAGAGACTGAGAAGGCAGCGTGGATGCCAGGCTGCAAAGCAAACAGAGGAAGGCGGCACTGCTTCCTCCTCTGTTCTCTGGGAGGACACAGGACCCTGATTCTGCCCCACAGACACCTTAGCTTCTGGGGGAGCTGATGTCCTCGCACTTCCTGTGCTGTGGTCCCCACCATAGGCTTCTGGCCTCGTTCCATGCACTTGTGGAGTCCTGTCCTGGAGCACAGAGGGGACAGACCCTACCAGCTGCCGGAGTCACCAGTGGGTGTGTGTGAATTGTTGGCAGCAGCGTTGGCCCAAAAAGAGTCACACTGAAGTTCCATAACATACTTCTCCAAGGAAAAACACTTTGGCCAGAGAACTTCTGGGCTTTTTGCTCTTTTCCTAGATTGTAAGGTGCCCAGTGCTCCTGGAAGGGGCAAAGAGACCCACTGCCTGCAGTGAGTCCCATTGTACCTCAAGGGTTGGACTCAGCTCTCGGCCCTGTTGGGAGAGGAACCACAGCCAGCTGAGGCGCTAAGACTGGTGTGTCGCCTGGGGAGCAATGTGGGGATGCTATGTATTCTGTGTGGTGCCAGGGAGGAGAAATGTGAACACTGACCCAGAGTTTAACCACAGGGAATCTCCACTGGTGTATTTGGCAAATAGGTAGTTCAGAACTGTTTCTAATTGAAGTGCATTTCCTTTGGAAGTAGAAACCTCCATGTCCAAGCAGAGCCTGGTATGGAGATGATAAGATAATTCTAAGCCAGGTAGGAGAAATTGATTTAGATTTTGTGGGGCCTGGAGGGTATATAATTTTTTGGATGCCTCTTAAACTGTAAAAATGGAAACACCCAATTAGATACAAAGGAAATTACTACGAGAAAAGAAATTACAGTAGCTGCCTAGGGCTTTGGGGATTGGTGTTTCTAGAGATTTTCAGGAAATTTGCCAGGAACACTTATCTAGAAATGCTGTCTCTTTGTAATCTGTCTTCTGTCTCCATATGGAATATCCTACAGCTCCCAGAAAAACTCTTAGCCCTGTAATAGGCCAGTGAGGGATATCTCTTATGGGGTTTATGATTTGTCCTCCTCCACAGAGCTCCCTCTCACCCAGGTTTATAACCGTGAGCATGCACAGACACTAAGAGGGTGACATACTCCTTCAGAGAGTGCACTGGCATGACTCAGAAGGAAAAACTCGGGAGGGACAACTAACTCTTGGTGAGAGGCTGCCATGTGCCTAGCACAGAGTGGGGAACACCTGATGGATTTCTC
Source organism: Dinomys branickii (assembly GCA_004027595.1). NCBI lineage: Eukaryota > Metazoa > Chordata > Mammalia > Rodentia > Dinomyidae > Dinomys > Dinomys branickii. The sequence continues at coordinate 43,543 of PVLD010007458.1, read as the reverse complement.
TTCTTTCTCAATAAAGCCCTGTTAGTCAGGGTTTTCCAGAGTACATAAGAGGTAGATGGATGGATGGATGGATGGATGGATGGATGGATGGATGGATGGATACATGGATGGATGGATGGATGGATACATGGATGGATACATGGATGGATGGATGGATGGATGGATGGATAGGTAGATAGATAGATAGATAGATAGATAGATAGATAAATAGATAATAGAAACTGCTCAAATGATTATGAGTGACAAGACACTTCACAATATCCCATCTGCAAGCTGCAGAGCCAGAGACCTACTAATGTAATTTCCCGTATGAGGCCAGGGGGCTAAGAACAGAAAGCAAGGAATGTGTTGCTGTGAGTCTCAAGATGAAAGTCCCAAGAACTTCGAACCCTGGACTCTGATGCCAAAGGACAGGAGAAGCTGGATGTTGAGAGAGAGAGAGAGAGAGAGAGAGAGAGAGAGAGAGAGAGAGAGAGAGAGAGAGAGAGAGAGAGAGAGTCTCCACCGTACTTATCTTTCTGTTCAGACCTGCAATACATTGGGTGATGCCTACTGGTGCTCATGCCCATGGGTTGGAGGAATCTTCTTTACTATCTGTGGAGTCAAAAGCTAGTTGCTTCCAGAAACACCATACAGATACACACAGAAATAGTACTTTACCAGCTAACTTGGCATCCTCTAGCTTAGTCAAATTGATCAGTAAAGTTAACATGAAAATTCTTTAGCTCCACACCATTAGGGAGGAAAGGAAGACTCAGAGACAATAAGATTCAAGCCTAGGAAAACATGATTCTCTGTTCCTCCCTTGGTGCTCCTGAAGTCTACCTGCTGGGGAGGCTCCATCCTAGTGGGAGGAGATGTGTCCCTTCTTGAGGACAGATTGGCATCAGAGGACAACCCTGGGGTCTCTGTCCTGTGCACTAGAGAGACACAATGCACATACTGGTGTTAGCATGGTCCAGAGGCATACACATTCCTGGCTTGAGGAGGAAGCTTTTAAAACCAAAAGGATCAAATTCTTATTCGTGGCCAACAGAACATGCTGTTGGGGATGTACTGGTGAAAAGTTAGACATCTGAAGGAAACAGTTTTTATTCAAAACAACAATCTAGGATCTTGCAGTGTTTTTCTAATTGTTCCTTAAATTCAAGGGAAAGTTTGGCTGCCTATCTGTGCTTCATTTTTCCCATTTATATCGTGCTAGCTCCCGATGCTCCTCAGGTTCCTTATGAAGATGGATGTGAAAGGCATTTAGGCTCCATTTGCATACAGATCACACAAAGATGAAAAGGCAGTGGTGTTAGTACTGCCATTATTAAGAAAATCACAAGTAACAATAGCAACACTAATTTAGCTACAAAAGAATCTGAACTCCCTTTGATGGAAGTCAAAGAATGTCCTATAATTCTTTTTTGTTATGACTCTTGTGTAAATAATATGTAATTCATTACAAAAAAACAAGGAGTAGAGATATATCATAAGTAAAAGTATCACCCACATTGCAATTCCTTGATATAACAGATCTCCTGATATACAAATTCTCCTTTTGTTTCCTCTCCCCTATGCATCTCTCTCTCTCTCTCTCTCTCTCTCTCCCTCTCTCTCTCTCTCTCTGTGTGTGTGTGTGTGTGTGTGTATAAAACCAGAAAAAACAGTATTAGTGCGTACAGTATCTCGGTAGACAAACTTAATTCTTTCCATGATTCTGGTCTCAAATCGAATTGAATGAGAACCGAATGAAATAGTCCTATAAGGTCAACATTGAACCTAGGCATTGAATTTGATTTGGTTGTCATCCAATTCAGTTCGTTATCAGAATTCAGCTGCAGACCGAATTGTGGAAAAATTAAGTTTGTGAACTGAGGAACCATCTCACTCATGTAAAGTTCCATGTTGGCAGACAGAGTGATATATTGTGAACGTCTTTTCACTTCAGTAAAATCTATCTAATCACATCTTTAAGGGGCTGAATTAATATTCTATTGCATCAACATACCATAATTTATTCAAATAATTTTCACTGATATTTAAAACAACTTAATCAAAAGCAATGAGCATTTTTTTTTTAAATAGCACCTCTAATTGTTTTCTTGGGAAACATTCCTAGAAGCAGAATCACTCAGCCAAAGAGCATGTGCACTTTATGGCTTTTGATGCAGGGGCCAGTACTCCTTCCAGAAGGCTGTCCAGGTGCTGTTCACGCCCCAGTGCTTGCCAAGCTGGTTTCTATATCTGAGCCAGGAGCAGGCACTCCCACTGTCTTTAAACCTCACCAACTAGAGATGTGTAAATGGTATTTTGAATTTATTTGCATTTCTTGCTCAATGGCGGGCTTAAACGTGTTTTTGCAAGTGTTTTTTAGCCATGTGTATTTTGCTTGTTATAAATTGGCCATCTATGTCCTTTGTCCACTTTTTTTGTTGTATCAGATCTTTCTTGAGAGATGATAGTCAGCAATACTTTTTAAATCTTACATGTTTAAGACTTGGAGATTCAGAACTGCTTAAAATATGATTCTCTTTGTGCAGTCTTTCTTCACCGAAGACAGGCAAGCAATCAATACCTTTAAGAAGAAAAATTTACTAAAGTTTCTGTGAAGCATACCTAATTTCTTTCATTAGCATTTTATTCCTCAATTTTTGAAATACAGCCTCTCTGTCTCTGTCTCTGTCTCTCTACCTCTGTCTTTCTCTGTCTCTCCGTCTCTATCTGTCTCTGTCTGCCTGTCTCCCTTCAGCCTTGCATTTCTAGTATGGTCCTAAGAATAACTGGCTCCCTAAATTGTATGCTCAGCTCAAGCCCTAGAGTCTTTCATAATAAAGTATCTCTCAATGAATGTGAGTGGCTGGGGTGAGTAAAAGCTCTGATGTCCAGAAGGTGCCTGTTTATGTCAATGCGTGGACGGCTTCTGGACCCCTGAAGTTAAGTGCATAGGCAATTTGTTAAACATTGCAGAACCTATATTTCATTATCCAAATAAAAGCTACATACATGATTCACTATTCAGGCAACTCAACCAAAATTACACAACAAATTATGAATGACACAGAATAGCTTCTAGTATGACTTTCTGAGTCTCTATTGAGAAGTATAGATACCTCTGGTCTGGCCTGGTCTTCCCTGTGTTGCTTCTCCATTTTGATCTCTTTCTTTGTTCCGGGTCTTTTTCTCTTAGACATGGCATGTCCCCACCTCCCCTGCAGCCCATATGACTGTTAGTGTGCTCATTCTTGACCGTGAGCAGTTCAGGATGCTTGTCTGCTCTTTGTCCAGATTATTGGCTTTCTGTCCCTTTGAAGACAAAAACTCTAGCTGCCACCCTGTTGTTCAGTGGTATTGTCTCACTTTCTCCCTGTGCCTTGGCGGTGGGGAGGGTCTCACAGATTTTAATAGAGGAGTATTTTCAGAGTGGGGCCTGGGGTTGACACTGTCTTCCCTTTATTATTTAAAGGCATGAGCCTGGTGTGTCACTTGATTATGAAATTCTTCCCAGCTGCTTAGCCATGCAACTTGCAAAATTGAAACCATTCATGCTTCCAAGTGTATGGCAAATATTGTTTATCTACAATAAAGCTATGTATAGATATAGATAGCATTTTGGAAGTGGTTATCAATCTCCAGCCCTCTCTGGAGATTTCCTGTTTCCCCTTGTAATTCATTAGCCCTACATCTTTATCTGGGTAGAGAGGTACACTGACTTGATGCTCTGTGGACCCAGCACATTTCTCAGTATTCCCTCACACCATCACAAATAGAAGGCAGGATGTGTCTGGTGGACTTTTAATGGAGTATTTGGGGACTACAAAAGGGCTTGCAGCACCAATAGGAAACAACACTTAGTTGCATGTCTGGACCTCCTAATCCTTTTTTGCTATTCCTTCAAATCAGAGAAAATGTTATTGGCATATCCCTCCTTATGGGATGTGACCTCCTACTGCCTCCCATTTCTTTCCTCAGGAGATTTGTCTCCTCCCCCCTTAACCACCAAACCCTCATCTTCTATTAGACATTCCCAATTTCTGTTTCACTGTTACACATATTACTATCTTCTCTTTGTCTTAACCTATTCTTCCTGGACTATGCTAAAACACAATTCAAAAGAGTCACTTTCCATTGAGATTGAACTCTCTCAGTATAGGACCAACAGCAGCCAGTAACTACATAAGATATGGCCTTAGAAATGGTACACTCAAGATTCCATCTGGGTTATTGACATCCATGTCCTTCTCTCCCTTTCCCTCCCTTTTCCTCCCTTCATACTTTGGTTCCATGAGACTGCCAGCTTTTTAGCTCATCCATCTTGATGTAGTTTTAATTGATGGACATAGACTTTTGGCCTCTTGCCCTTCTCTGAAACGACAGATATGACACTCAGGTGTTCAAGTGCTATTCCTTACAATGTATGTAGGCAGTGAGTATCCATTTCCTCCAACTCTATTTTTTCTTGCTCATAGGGCTGTTAGCACTACTGGAGGGGGTCCGCAGGGTAAATCACTAGGCTTTCTCTAGGTTTGTCTTCTCTTTCTTTGATCTGCTCCATTTAGTAAGTGATTGCTTTAGCACTCCACATGCTTTGAGTAGCTTCACATAAGTGCTTCACCTTATTCTTGAGAAAATCCAGTTTGATGTTTGATAATCAAAGAAGGCTTAGCCATGTCTACCAAGGACTCTTACCAATTCTCCTTTAGAAAAATCATACATCATCTGGCCTGGCCCAGTGCTGTTTGGTCTAATGCTATAATTACACTGTGATTACTTGAACTGTCCCTCCTGCCTGCCTAAATGGGATTGTTTCTCCTGAGAATAATTCACTGCCATCGTTCGAAGCTTGGAGGTGATTCGTTTCCACTGTCTCCTGCAGCTTCTAAATAAAACATTTTAAGCGAAGTGTAGACAAAGGGGGCGGGGTGAGGGCAGTAATGAATTCTTACTTTACTCCTAGCTGACATGCTCCCCTCCCAGGCTAGGACCCACACATTACAAGTAAAAGGATCATTCATGTTGTAATGCTTTTGTGGTAAATGGCAATTTTCGCTATAGCATGATTGAAATATTTAAGAGAGATGGTATCAGAGATATTCAACATGACTGAATAGAGGAGGGGCCATGTTGAGTTACTCAGATAAAATCATCTAAAAACACAGGTTGTTGGAAGAAAGGGAGGAACATATATCCTGATGCCAAAATCAGTTGGAAATACGAGACTTGTAGAGCCAACAAAACATAGGCATAGGATTTTATAAGATGTTGAAACAGGCTACAGGGCTGGCTTTGGGACCTCTGCTTGAGTATGAAGCAGGAACCCCCATTTTGGGAAGTTCTCAAAAAAACCTGATGGACTGCAATAGTGTGGCAGACTCAAGCCACACAGGATAGATTTGCAATTTAAGGTTCCTCGCTTCTTCTGCCTTCCTCCAAACAGAGGATATTGCAGCCTGGCAGCAAATTTAACCAGCATGCACAAGAAAAGTGACCATGAAGCTACTCTATCCCTGATGGGCTGCAAGTTTTTTCTCCTTTTCTTTTCTTTTTTCTTTTCTTTTCTTTTCTTTTCTTTTCTTTTCTTTTTTCTTTTCTTTTCTTTTCTTTTCTTTTCTTTTCTTTTCTCTTTTCTCTTCTCTTCTCTTCTCTTCTCTTCTCTTCTCTTCTCTTTTCTTTTCTTTTCTTTTCTTTCTGTTCTGTTCCTTTCCTCTCTTCTCTTCTCTTCTCTTCTCTTCTCTTCTCTTCTCTTCTCTTTCTCTTTTTTTCCTTTCTTTCTTTTTGTTCATGCACCATAGCAACTAAGTGGACCTGCTAAGCACAGCAAGGAGAGGGAGCACAGTACTGGTGGTGGTGGTAAAGTAGTGAGGAGAACAGCTCCACATCTCCTTCCCTGCTCCCAGTGATATGGGAGAGAAGGGAACGCAGGACTTAAACAGCTTTGAGCCATGGCAGGGCAAAATCAGCACTCCACCTTCCCTACTCCCAGGGCAGTGAGAGGAGACAGACTTGCCAGCAGAGGGAGACAGAGGAGGAGGCTGTACAAGGGCCAGGAGGTGTCAGCTGTACATAGGACTGTGAGCAGCCTTGGGTTGTACCTGTCTGAAGGTGCCACCGTAACTAGCAGGACAAAACAGAGACAAAGAGGGTAAGGAGACCTGGGCAGGCCATTGAGGGACATCCAGAAAGTTGCTAGCTGAACACTCTGGCCCCCACATCAGGTGGCCAAGATAAGCTCAACAATCAGCACTAATCCTAGTGCACAATTGGCAAGGTTACCTAGCACACAGATTTAGGCTCTGACTTGGACACTACCACAGAACTGAAGGCAATGGAGGAATTTTATTTGTTGTTGTTGTTGTTTTCCTTTTTTTGTCTTTTTTTAGGTTTCGTTTTGGTTGTTTTGGTTTTCACTTTTATAGTTTCTTTAGTTTTGTCTTCTTTCTCTATTACTCAACTATCTCTCTTGATTTTTTTGAATTTTCATTTGAGTGAACATTTTCTGTATTCTTTGTAGTTTCCTTCAATATTCTTTTGCTTTCTTTTTTATTCTTTCTCTCCTGTCCTCTTCTCCAGTTTCCCAAAGCTTGAGATATCATCCTTTCTCTTTAAGCCTTGCATCTGCTCTGTTTCTCTTCATTTACCTATTTTTGCTCCATCAACCTCAAATCCCACCAGGGTAAAATCAGTCTACTACAGGAAAATTCACAGAATACAAGCTCCTGATTTATGTTGGATTTTGTTGTATAACTCTAGATGTTGCTCCTATGGCTAAAGGTACCAAATTAAGTTACCACAGCTTGTCGGTTTCTAGGCTGTGCTTCATGCTATTGTTATTGCTAATTGTGCTACATTAGCCTGTGTATCATATATGTTGCAATTAGTTGTTCTCCCTTGTATGATAACACTATGATTGTCTGGGATCATAATCACCACCTTAATCCAGTACCAAAGGACTGGGAGCTGAGTCAAATAGATAGCATCTTCTCATCATTAATAAATTGGGAAAGTAGGGCCTTGGGATAGAAACATCCAGCCAACATCCAGCTATATCTAAAAGATATTTCTGAGAAATAGACTTCTTAGGGAAGCCTGATACTAGTGATAAAACTACCTGCCAAAAGTAATTTGCAAATATCAACATAGAAAAGAAATTAAAATGGAAAATAGAAATTGACAAGATGAAAAAACAAAATGTAACCCCAAACCTCCAGCCTATCCATGACAAGTCAAGGGAACAATGAGGTAGAGGAAATCAGAAGGCACTTCCCTGAATTTTCTGAAATTGTGTTGGCAGAAGTAAAAAAATAGATGAGTGAGGTTATAAAGAAAATCAGATCAGAAATAATCTCCCAGGTGAAAGAAAGACAGAGAACAGTCAAAGGACTTGCTCAATGAATCTAGATTAGACATAGGTAAAAAAAAAAATAGAGGAAATTGGGAAAATGATGGAATCTATGGATGCCCAGCATAAGAAGGAAATGGAACACATGAAACAGACTCAAGCAGATATCTAGGAAATTAAATCTCCATTGAACCTATACACAGATGAATAAATCAAGATGAGAACACAGTATCAGATGCAGGAGATAGGATTGTGGTTAGTAATGTAAAAGTAAGTATTTCATTACAATACCAAGAGACCATGAAAAATAAATCCATTCTCTGGAAGATGATGCAAAGAAGATCAAAATAACATTGATCGGAGTCAATGAAAAAGTCAGAGACAGCAGAAATGACATAAAAAACCTGTTCACAGAAGTAAGAGCCGAAAACTTCTAGGCATAGCCAAAGAATCTGACATACAGTTAAGTGAGGCATATACAATTCCAATTATCAATGACTGGAAAAAATCTACACTGAAGCATATAATAATCAAGATTACAGATATTCAGCACAAGAACAGAGTACTAAAAGCTATTAGTGAAAACAAACAAATCATGAATAAAGTCACTCAGAATCATTGCAGAATTTTCAATAAAAATCCCTAAGGCAAGGAAATGTTGGAGTGAAGTATTTCAAGTCAGAAGAAAAAACAATCTCCAACAAAGACAGGTGTACCCTACACAACTATCTTTCAAAATAAAGGGAGAAATAAGATACTTCCATGGAAAAAAGAACTGAAGAAATTCATGACCAGCAAGCCAGCTCTTTAAAATATTCTAAGGATAATTTAGGAAGAGATAATGAAGTTTGAAATTCCAAGAACACCAATAGAGTGATTCCACCAGGCAAGGCAAACAATTACACAGAGGCAAAACACAGGGAACAACAACAGGAAAATAATATGACAAGTACAAACCAATATGTATCAGTTATGACCATCAGTGAAAATAGTCTCTGTTCACCAATAAAAAGAAACACTGCCAAAATGGATCAAGAAATGGGATCCAACAGTATGCTGAATAAAAGAAACACATTTAAGCCAAAAAAATTCATAGACTTAAAGTCAACAGGTGGAAAACAATACTTCACAGACGGAAACCTGGAAAAAAGCCAGGGCAGATGTTCTATTTGCAGACAAAGTAATGTTGAATCCAAGACTGATCAAAAACTAAACAGAAGGTCACTGTGTACTTATTAAGGGAAAACTCCAAGATGAAGAGATATTGAACACAGATACATATACACCAAATACCACTACACATAACTATATAAAACAAATAATAATGGATGTGAAAAATCAAATAAGCACTAACACAACTGTAATGGGGAAATCTCAATGCCTCACTACCAAAAACAGATCAACTAGACAAAAAATGAAATATCATAACTGAGCCCCACCTGTAAACAAATAGATTTAGTAGATGTCTACAGACTTTTTCACCCCATAACCTTAGCATATATGTTCTACTCAGCTTCTCATTGGACAATCTCCAAAATAGGCCACATACTAGATCATAGAAGATGCTTAAGTAAATACAAAGGAGTTGAAATTATTCCACACGTATTATCACCATCATACAATGAAATTGAAAATCAATCACAAAAGAAACAAAAAAACTACATAAACACAAGAAAATTAAGTGACACCCTCATGAGCAACTAATAAGAAATTAAATAGTTCCTACAATTACATTATAATGCCAATACAACATTTCAGAACTTAATGGGATGCAATGAAAGTAATCCTACTAGACTTCCGGGAAGATGGCGACCAGGTAGGCAGCAGAGAGAGAACCTCCCAGAAGATTACCACCCAGACAATGGAATATAGCAATATGAAGACAGAAAGGAGAGAGGTGTGTACCCTGAGCCCAAGAAGGATCTGAAATGGGAACTGAAGCCCTAGGAAAGATCAAGCAAAACCTCTCCTGGAGGAAAGGATTGGAGGGCTGCTGCAGCACAGTTGGAGGGAGAAGAGACAGAGAAAGAGGAAGCCACTGCTTCAAACACACTCTTGACCCAAGCCCTCGTTCCAGCAACCACAGCTTCAGCTTCGGAGATCCACGCTCATGGAAGCCTCCCAACTCGGCCAGGGGAGAGCGGAGTTCCAGGAGCTGGGCCAGGTCTGGAGAGGAGAGGGCGCAGCCAGGAAAAGAGGCAATGGTGGTTGGGAACTGTTGTCAAATCCAGTGTGAGGATGAGAGGTTGCAACAGCCAGGAGTCCCCACTCTGCAGCAACCTTCCTAATCAGCACCTGGAGGCATGGTGGAGCCAGAGCAGCCAGGACACATCCCACCACAACCAGCTCTATGCCTGCCTCAAGGCTGTGGCCTCCTGCCTCTCCACTGTGTGGGCGGCTGCCAGTGGGGAGCAGTGGGGTGCATCAGCAGCGACATCAGAGCCACAGCAACTCCCAGGGATCCAGCCAAGGAACAAATGGGACCTGGAGCACAACAGCAAGAGAGAGCTGCAGATGGAGGTGGATCACACGGCCCCACGCCTTTCTGACTCCAGCATCAAGCAGGAAGCATGAACTGAGTTACTGGGCTTCAGCTCCCACCCTGAATGCCCTCTGTGAGCACCTTGAGCCTCGGTGGCCTGCGCAATCACCACCTGTTCCTGACAGCAATGGGACGAGTCCACAGGCTTCAGGACTCACCCCAAACTACTAATACGAGCAACAAGAGTGTCTCCATACTGCTTGCATATATGAACCTTGTATGAACTCATGGCGACCGGGTAGGCAACAGAGAGAGAACCTCCTGGAGGAATGCCAATCAGACATAGGAATATAGCAACATGTGAAGGACAGAAAGGAAAGAGGTGGATATCCTGAACTCGAGAAGGATCTGAAATGGGAACTGAAACCCTCGGAAAGACTAAGCAAAACGTCCTCTGGAGGAGGGGATCGGAGATCTACCATGGTGCAGTCGGAGGGAGATGAGACGGAGAGGGAGGTGGTCCCCGCTCCAAGCACACCCTTGGCCCATGCCCTCATTTTGGCATTCACAGCTTCAGTTTCAGAGACCCATTGCCCGGCTGCAAGGGGTGGGGAATGGTAATGCTGGAGATCAGGAGGAGGTGGGAGGAGAAGAAAGGGCCTCTGGCATCAAGGCAATGGGACAGAGCCAAAAGGGTCACAGAGGGCGCCCCGATGGGGGCGCGTGCCCTGTGGCTGCTCTGCTGCGGGCCCCGCGGCTGCTCCACAGTGGGAGTGGGCCCTGTGGCTGCGCCACAGTGGGCCCTGCGGCTGCTCCACTGTGGGCCCCGTGGCTGCTCCGCCGCTGCTCCGCAGTGGGCCCGGTGGCTGCTCTGCTGAGGGCCTCGCTCAGGGCACCTCACGGACTGGACCTGCCCCCACCCATAGCAGGATGACAAGGTGGAGCCAGGCGGTCCGCTGCGAGCATATGTGCTTTCCCACCTCCAACCATGGCAGTTTGTATACATCCATGTATGTTATAGTATAGTCTGAGGCAGCTATATCTATTCCCAAGGCGAGAGTCCAAGGATATAGATAAACCCAGGAGTACAGTTATTATCACAGGGAAGATGACTGATTGAGTGGTAGGGCAATGGAGATGAGGGAGGAGAAAAATTGAATGATCAAATGGGCCATCATCTGTGTAACTGAGTAACAAAGGTGAAGGTAACATGTAGGACAGCATCCAGAGCTAATTCCCTTCTATGTTCTCTATAATTCTGTATTTCCTTAATCATTTTTGTATTAACAGAAGTGAAGATAACTTTATATTACACAGCATCCAGTGCAAATTCCCTACTATCTTCTCTATAATTTGGTATTTCCTTTAATGTTTTTGTGTTAACTAATGTGAAGATAACTATGTAATACAACATCGAGTGCTAATTCCCTACTATATTCTGTATAACTTTGTATTTTCTGTATTGTTTATGGCTTTTCTGGTTCATATGTCTCCATTCTTTTGTCTTGAAAATAAAAAAAAAAAGAAAGTAATCCTACCAAGGAAATTTATAGAGGTGAACACTCACACAGAAGAAACCAAGTTAGCTCAAATAAACAACCTAATGTTGAACCTAAAACTTTCAGAAAAAGAAGAGTAAGTCAAGCTCAAAGCTTGTATGAGGGCCAAAATTATAAATATCAGAGAAGAAATTAATGCAATTGAGAGTAAGAAAACAATATTAAGAATCAATGAATTGAAGAGTTGGTTCTTTGAAAAATTAAATAAAGTTGAGAAGCCTCAAGCAATCTGTATCCTAAAAAGGAAAGGAAAGATTCAAGTCTATGCAATTGTGAATTAAAAATGTGAACCCATAGCAGATCTTGCAAAAATCCAGATCATGAATACCTACTTTGAGAACCAGTTTTCTAATAATATGAAAAGTACAGAAGAAAGGCAGATTCCTAGATACATATGAAGTACCAAAGCTGAGTCAATATGATATATAGTTTTAAAAACCCCAACATCAGTCAATGAAATTGAAGATGTAATTAAAGACTTACCAACAATGTAAAAGCACAGGACCTGATGGGTCCATTGCTGAATTCTACAAGAAATTTAGAGAAGATATGAAACCACTACTCAATTCTTCAATGAAATTGAAAGGGAAGCAACACTCCCAAAGTCATTCCTCAAAACAAGAATTATGCTGATACCAAAACCAGAGAAGGACCCAACTAAGAAAGAAAGTTGCAGGCCAATCTCCCTAACAAACATAGATACAAGAATCTTCAATAAGATATTAGCAAACAGAATGCAGCAAATCTTCAAGAAGATTACACAGCATGATCAAGTAGTATTCATACCAGGGATGCAGGGAAGGTTCAACATATACAAATCAATAAATGTAATATACCGTATCAACAAATACAAAGACAAAAACCACATGATTATCTCAATAGATGCAGAAAAAGTATTTGCCAAAGTGTAACACCTATTCATGATAACAAAAAACCCTACAGAAATTGGAATAGGTAGTTTATATCTCAATCTTAAAACAGTCATCTATGACAAACCAGCAACCAACATCATACTAAGTGGTCAAAAACTGAAAGCATTCACTCTGAAGTCACAAACAAGACAAGGATGTTCACTATCACTGCTCATGTCCAATATATTTCTAGAAATATTAGCCAGATCAATTAGATAAGAGAAAGAAATGAAAGGAATAAATATAGCAAGAGAAGGAGAGAAATCATCATTATTTGCAGGTGACATGATACTCTACAAGATCCCAAAAGCTCCTCCAAAAGACTTCTAGATTTAATAACCAAATTCAATAGCATAGCTGGGCACCAAGTCAGCACTCAAGAGTCAATAGCATCTCTGTCCACAGAGAACAAACTCACTGAGAGAGAAACGCATTAAAAAATTAAATACTTAAGAATCAATCTAAGGAAGTAAAAATATGTACAGTGAAAATTACAGTATGCCGTAGAAAGATTTTAAACAGGATTCAGAAAATGGAAAGATCCCTTGTTTTTGTATAGGAACAACCAAAATAGTGAAAATGACCATACTCTTAAAATTGCTATACAAATTTGATGCAATCACTATCGATATACAAAGAGCATACCTCACAGAATTAGAAAAAACAGTCCTAACATTATTTTGAGATCAGAAGAGACCTAGAATAGCAAAACCATTTCTCAGCAACAAAGGCAAGACAAAAGGAATCGCATTCACTGACTTGAACATACTACAAAGCTACTGTGATACAAACAGCACAGTACTGGTAATAAAAACAGGCCCAAGGACCAACAGAATAGATGAGAAGATGCAGAAAGAACTCCAAACACACTGAGCTACCTCACTTTTGAGAAAAGGCTCAAATATCCTAACTGGAAGGCAGACTCTTTAATAAATGGTTCTGGAAAAACTAACTTTCCACATCCTGAAGACTAAAAGTACACCTATGTCTCTCACCATGTAATAAACTAACATCAAAATGAAACAAAGATCTAAATATTAAAACAGAAACATGAAATATCCTGGAAGATAGAATAGGTAGAACTCTTGAAGACATAGGCGTGGGTAAAAAGTTTATGAACAAAATCCTAGTAACTGTGGAAAGATTACAAAGAATCAATTACTGGCATCTTATTAAAAACTTATGCACAGCAAAAGAAACCATGAACAGAATGGGAAAATTTTTTCCAGCTGTCCCTCAGTCAAAGGCATAAGACCTAGAATATTTAAAGAACTAAAAACACCCACATTCTTAAATTTAAAGTCCCAATAAAAAAATAAACATCTAAAATGAATAGATGCTTCTCAGATGAAGAAATAGAAAGGTCAAAATGAAACAATGTTCAACATCACTGGTGATTTATGGTGGATTGACAACTGGCAGTCAACTTGTAAACACTCAGCTGAAATGAATCAGTGTGGATATGGGAGTGGGAGGCCCACCTGAGGTTTATTGCCAACAGCATAAAAGGCAGAACTGGTGAAGAAGAGAGGCTGTTTGGTGCTGGTAAAAGCTGTTGGATACTGTTAGAAGCTGTAAGGAGTTGTTGGTTCTCTTTGAGAAGTTTGTCATGCTGACCTTCCCAAGGAACTTAGCTGTTCTCATTGGCCCTGGAGCTCAGGACTTTGTTGTCGCTGAGAATGGCTTCAGTTTACTTTGGGGGAGCTCTGGTCCTCATTTTGAGCATCACTTCATGGCTCCTGAATGGAAGATGGTGCACTGCTCAGTCTCCTGGAGAAGGTTTTGGCATCGGCTTTCCTGATGGGAACTTGGCTTTCCTTATCATCGAAGGAGCTCAGGACTGTTGCTGAGGATGGCTGTGGTACTTTTCAGGAGAGCACTGGTTCTTAGTTTGAGTGTTGCTCCCTGGCTGAAGTTTAGATCCCTCAACCTGCTAGCACATATCCTTTATTCTGCTGGCACAAACTTTATAGCTTCCTCACTAAACTTTGGGCCTTCCCAGTGCAGATCCGTGAAACAGGCCTGAATGAGACATTGTCATGGGCTCCAGGCCTCCAACTGGACTCATGGGAGGCATTGTTATGGGCCCTAGGTGTTCAGTTGAACTCATGCAGACATTATTATGGGATCCAGGCCCTTAGCTGGATTCTTTGGTCTTTAATGTGTGGACAAATTTACTGTACTCCTTTTGTATACAATTCTTTGGGTGACTATTATAAATAATCTTATAAAATATGTGTCCTGTTTTATATTGTTCCCCTTGCAAAAACCCCAAACTACAACATGTTTGAGAGATGCATATTCAGATAACACTGAGATTCTATCTCACTCCAGAAAAAATGGTTGTTCCTGTGCAATCAACCAGTATCAAATGCTGATGGGGCTGTGGGTAAAAAGAAATCCTTTTACACTATTGTGAGTGTAGACTGGTGCAACTACTTTGGAAATCAATGTGGAGATTCCTCAAAAAAAACCACTAAAACTAGAGCTCCTATTTAATCTAGATATTCCACTTGTTGGTATCTTCCTTAAAGAATTAAAAGATAAAAGTATCATACCACAGAAATATGCACATTCGTGTTTATAGAAGCACAAATTTTCAAAGCTAAATCTTAGAAACAATCCAAATTTCCATCAATCTATGAATGGATAAAGAAAATGTGGGTTGTTTTTATAAAATGGATTACTACCCAGCTACAGACAGATACACTTGAGAAATTTCTAGGTAAGTGGATGCACCTTGAGAACATACTAATAAGTGATATAAATCAAGCACGCATGTACATATTACATCATTTCTATGATGTGATAAACCAAAAGTGTAAGTAAGGTCCAAAATGAATAATAGATACTGTGAATTAAGAAGAAAATGTTCAAATGCAAAGAACTAGGGAAAGGGGAGGGGAAATGAAAGAAGTAAAAAGAAAAAGAGAGAATAGAAGCAAAAATGAAAACATGTTTGACATATTTGAGACACGTTTGAGAGATGCAGATTCAAATACCACTGAGTTTCCATCTCACTCCGGAAACAATGGCTGTTACCCCTAACTCAGGGACTCACATTTTTCAGACATTCTTTCCCACCACCCCTGCAACAATGGTTGCACCTCTTCTACCTTTTCTGTTATCCCCTCAGGGCATAGCCCCATGCTTTTAAACTCCAATGGGCCGTATTTCCCTTCCTGAAACTCTAGGCTGGCTGCCAGTCAGAGATACTTCATACTGGGATCTTTCTTACGCTATAATTTGAACCCTTGTTTTTCACCTCTCAGTTTTTCTCTACATGTCTTAATCATAAAATGTATCCTGTGAATCCCTCCTTCCCTTTCCTTCTCAAAAACTGAAATTTAATAAAATTTTGATTAAAAGAAAAATTTGATGGTACACAATTTAAAAGATTTATTGAAATGAAAGAAGTTAGAGTTGTAAAAGTTTATACTGGAGCAATGTAAATGCAAGCTATTCAGTGTTTTGTGAATTTTTTTTGGTGTTACATTGATTTAGGTCCAGTTGTTTTAAAAATGGATGTCTGCATATTATTTACAAAGATAGTTGTTTATCAGTTATGTTACTTAATTCACCAGAAAATAATTGCAATATATCTCAAACCCAAGACTATGGCATTTTAACATATGCTTTTAAAGTAGTGGTTAAATTAACTTATTAAAATAATAATCTAGGTCTTTTAACATAATGACCTTGGGTGCTATGGTGTGCAAAATGATATATATACATTTCAATATCATCTTTGCATTAACTGTCATTCGTAATGGCTAGACTATACTAGCCTGAACTTGCAATCTGTTTTCTAGATGCTATTTTACCTGTCTATCAAAGGTGTGTGGTTTGAATTGAGTGTGAGCCATGGACAATGAGGACACTAATTATCAAGACCTAGATCTCTCTTTTGGGAGCATAGGATATTGAATATATCCTATCTTAATCAACCTCAAAAATAAATGTTACAGTGGAAATTTCCTTTAATTGAGGTCTAGATGCAACCCTGATGAGACAAATGACTGTATATTGGCCATACCGGTGGCTAGGCAGAGTCGGTGAATTATGGAGATGCTATTTTTACAACCAAATACTTTGCTTTATCCTTAATTAGCCAATCACAAAGAGTTAGACAATCACAAAAGAAATTAGTCAATAACATATTCTAGTAATATTGGCAGTCTTATCAAGAATTAAAAAGACACCCTTTGACTTTCAACATGAAGTTATTTTAAAAAGTACAACCATTAATTAGTCTTTTAAAAAAATTATAGTTACAGCTTCTAACTTTCCAGACTGACCTAGATTAGTGACACATTAAATTGAGGTCATATATTTCATTGTGACTTGCCAGCTTATATCTGATTGAGCAATGTCACTTAATAGATAATTTTAGAGCTAAGTTTCCTAGCAACACTTCAGCTGGTAGAATGGCTGCCCAGAAACCATAAATTAGTCCAATTCTTTGCCTGCTCTTTGTTTCTGAGCTACCCAAGAGCACGAGAAGCAGAAATTAGGGCACAGGTCCAGGTCTTCTGAATCAAATTCCTTTCCAAGTGTTTGGGCAACTGAGAACATGGCTTTTAGTTACTATTATTTCCTGTGCTGCTAGAACTGCAGAATCTTGAGCAGGAAGGTGTTCTTTTTGTAATCTTGGAGGATCAGGGAAAATGTCTTTTATTTCTCTAATGATTAATTCTACCTTGCCTCTACCACCTCTCTGCTTACTTACAATGCATGCCTTGCCTGCCCAGCTCTGTTTTCTGTACCTTTCAAATCTAACCTTCTTCTCACATTCTGCAAGAACAAGCTAGAATTTAGATCGGCTAGACTGATAGTTTTAGTACTCAGCATAGTTCTCTGGCCTCTTCGAAATTTCTAAAGCTATTGCATTTACTGTGTAGATGTATTCTTGCTTCATCTTGGATTAGCCTTTTTATGTTACAGTTTCCCTCAAAATGTGATGGCTTTCCTCATGGTTTGTTTCACATGGGCTAGTGGAGGTTCTTTACTCAGTACACACCAAGATAGGAATAGACATGTGGAAACATTTTAGTGAAAATGTCCAGGGAGAATGAAGGTAAGGGAGGAAGGTGGGAAGAGCCTCTCCAACATGAAGTCTACCTCCTGCTCAAGAGAGGGAAGCAAGGACAAGCGGTTGAAGAATTTCAGACTGCCAAAAAGGCCAAAGAACATTTGGGAGAGTCTGGGAGTTAGTAATTCTACCAAAGTTATCTGTTACCTTGTTACTTTAGTCAGTTTTCCCATCACTGCACACAACCCCTGACACCTATAGCTTAAAGAGGAAAGACGTAATTTGGTTCACAGATTCAGAGAAGTCAGCCCATGGTCAGCTCATTCCCAGGCAGAGAAATTGTGAGAGACCCCCAACCCATGTTCCCCCCGTGTTGCCTCCATCTTTACCTGACCTTTATTCAATCCTATTTACTGAGATATGCAAAGCTGGTTATTCAGAAGCATGTTTTTCCTTTGTTGGCTAAAAGAATGTGATTGAATCTGGCTGAGGCACCAATGTGTCTCAGGATGGCAAAGCAGTGATGTGTGGGTGAGACTCACATCCCCCCCAGCAACCCCCATCTGATGGCTGGAATGGAGGCTCAAGGAAAAGCATGTGAAATTTTAGGGCTATAATATGAGATAACATCTCAGCTGAGGCCACAGAACTCAGAAAGAATGATACCTTCCTAGCAGTAAAGGTGCCAGCCTTGCATACATCAAGCTATCTACTGCACCCTAATTGGGAGCCTCTGTGCGTGGTGCAAGAGTTCTTTGTTCCTGCTATATAACCATGCTTGCAAAGTTTTTCTTCTCATGCACTCTGCTGCAACCCCCACCTGCTCTCTTGATTAGTACCAGTAGAGACTGTGGCCACTCTGACATTTGGCCTTTTGCTCCATGGAGAGAGATTGGTCATCCCAGAGCCCCCTGAACTGCAGATCTATCTCTGTCTTTTTCCATCCATGTGCCCCACTGCCAAGTGGGAGACTGAATCCTCTACTGGGGTTTCAGTAGAACATTATGGTAGAAGGTCATGTGGAGCTGAGCTGTTCAGTTCACGGTGACAGAGAAACAGAGGAGAACAGTGCTAGAGAGAAGGGGGGCAGGAATCAGAAATAGGTCCTGAGGTCACACTTCCATGTTCCACTCAGGCACGCCCAGGGTCATTTGAGACCCACACCTGGTAGGATCTCTGAGCAGCAGAGGTTTTTTGCTTAGTACACTCTAAGATAGGAATAGATGTACAGAAACATTTTAGGGAAATGTTTGTGGATGAATGCCATAGTATATTGCCTACTCTTGACCCCTGTGTCCTCTCTGACCAGTGTTATCTTAACTGCACTGGAACTTTCTTCATAGGTGCACTGTGATAAGGTCAGCAAGGTGAGTTGGTTTCACTCAGAGATTGTGCTGACTACATTGTTGCCAGATAATTCAGATCCAGATAGAAGGAAACTCCAGAGAGACAGTATGTTCTCTGTGTATTGAGATAGCTTTGTCTGCTGCGAATTGGAAGGGAACTTGAATCTGAGGTGTAGGACAGTTAAGCGTCCATTGTCCTTGAGAATATGTTTCCCAAGCTGCACTTAGTGGGCGATGTCCCTTTCTACCTATCAGGACTGCATCTGGGTGCTTTGTCTTCCTATGTGTGCTGTCTGCCCAGGAGTGAGCTGGGAGGGACAGCTGCAGGCAGCTCCTTTTTGCGTAGCCACGGCATGCTTCCCAGAGATGCTATTATCTTTTCTTTCTCTTCACCTCCAGCTCTTGCCTCTCAAATCTAGGAGCACTGGGGTGAAAAGTCCATGGAAAGTCCCATCTTTTTCATCTGCATATAGTTCGTTTGTGAAAGATGCATCATGTTCTCTACTTCCTCCCTCAAAGACTCTTCCTCCACTGTGCCTTACATGACATTCCTAGCACCACTGTCAGTTCAGTGATGATAAAAACTCTCAGACTGACACAGCGTAGAATGATTTGGAGGTGACCGGAGCCATCCACTTTCCCAGACCCATTTGCACTGGTGATGTACAGAAACTCAGAATAGCAAAGAATAATGACCAACTTCTGTGCATATCTTGTGCCCAGATACATTGGAGGTGTCAAGGGAGATATGGTGAATGAAGTTAGGTTGCCACGGTGACATCTGGTTCTGAAGAGGTTTACCCCACTTGGGGAGGGAGGGAGGTGACCCAATCACTTCATAGGGGCAGCACATAGATAAGCAGGTGCCTGGTGTGGCCAAGCTGCTCACCCATGGTGGTGGGAAGGGATTGGTACAGGGTTCAAAATCCCTTTAAGGCCATTCCCTGTGACTTCTGTCCTTCCACTTGACCCCACCTCTGAAGGCTTGCACTACTTCCCAAGAGCACACACACTGGCAACAAAACCTTTGGCACTTGGTCATTAGGGTCACTTCAGATCCAAACCCCTCTCACATTCTCAAGGGGCTGTGAGTCTCCGCGCCTCCTGAGAGATGCCATTCTTCTCTGACAGAAACTTAAAAGTTCCTGCTCATCTTTGTCTGAGAAGTAGTCAACGGTATCCACATACTCGTCTCCATCTTTCTTCTGAGTGGCTTATCCTTTCCTGAGAATCTGGTTAAAGAAGAAAATTTGTTTGTGGTTTTGCAGCCAACACAATACCTGCCTGAGGGGAGAGAGACCACCGATACCAGGAGAGCTCATTTCTCAAAAAGCAAATGTCTCACTGCAGCATGAGTGCAGTGGATCCTGCCACACCCCTGTCCCACACCTCTCCTGTCCCACAGTGAGTGTTTCTTGTCACCAGGGAGGGAATCAGTGAGCTGCAGCCCATTTCCTGGGGAATCATCTGTGAGCAAACCCGTATCTGTACAGTAGGACTTTGTTTTCTTCAGTGGGAAAGAGGAACTGCATCTTTTGCAAGTGGTAAGGGGGAGAAAGGCAGTGAAAAGGGATACGATGTGTTATGCACATGTATAATTCCCATGACCAATGTACTCATGCACTGAAGACATGTCCTAATGAATATAAAACTTTAAAAAAGAGATAACACAGACTAGTCTCTTGTGAGCAGCATATTTTCTTCCTACTAAAACAATTTCCATTAACCTAGTAAGCAGCATTTATATCCTTCCCGAGTTGCTTTCCTAACAAGGTTCCCCATTAACTGAAATGGGCCTGCTGTTCTGCCTGAGGAGAGTGAGCCAGACCAAGCAGGTTCCTTTGGGCAGCAAACTGCCCACCCCCTGGGCCCCTCAGTCCATTGCCCACATGACATACTTCATGGTATGGGACATGCCGCTTCTTTTTCCTCTCTTTCTGTGCTCCTTTCTCCCTTGGTGATTTCTTCTCCATGCTGCCTCATGCCACCCTCTGCCAGAAAGTTCTATGACTCTTTTGCTCAAAAAAGCAGATTACTTCCCCTAAATTAAAGACCAAGTCCAAAAAAATGGGCATTTGAAATAAATAGACATTTCTCAAATGAAGAAGTATAAGCAACCAATAAATATATGAAAAAATGCTCACTATTGCCAACCATTCAAAAATACCAATTACAACAACAGTGACATTCCATCTCCCTCCAGAAAGAATGGTCATCATCAAGAAATCACCTGATAACAAATGCTGGGAGGCTGTAGCAACAAAGGAACACTTCTTCATTGATGGTGGGAGTGTAAATTAGTACAACCATTATGGAAACCAATATGGAGATTCCTAAAAGAACTAAAACTAGAAATTCCATTTGACCCAGATATTTCCCTACTAGGTATCTCCCCCAAAGAGTTAAAGATATTAGTTACAGTGGCATGTGCCTACCCATGTTTATAGAAGCTCAGTTCTTAATATCAAAATTCTGAGAGTAGCCTGTATACCAATCAAAAGTTGACTCGATAAGGAAAATGTGGTAGCTATATACAATGGAGTACTATTTTGTCATGAAAGAGATAGACTTGGTGCTTTTCTAGGTAAATGGATGAGCCTCAAGGTCATAATATTAAGTGAGATAAATCAGGCACACAACTCTAAATATCACACTACTTCACTTGTGTGAGAAGCCTAAAGTAAGGAGAGAAATGGGGAGGGATATTAAGAAGCAGGTAGAACTTATTCCAGTGGAAAGGGGAAGAGGTGATGCAGGAGAGGAGAAAATGAAAAGCAACTTAAATAAAGAAAGAATTGAAAGAAAAAACAGAAATGGAGATTTTTGTAAATATGGAGGGGAAGAAGGGATAGAGGAAGGGGAAGGGACAAAAAGAATTCTGATGTGCTATGTCCCATGTATACATGCCACATGATGAATATGAATATTACATATTGCAAATATGTACTAATAAAAAACAAAATATAAAAAAAAACAACAAGAAGAGCAGGTGTTTAACATCATAATGCTCTTGGACTTTCCCCCTTTCCAAAGAGAAGTACAAGAAAGAAGATGGAGGGACAGACTTTATGTGGTGAGATGAAGACTTCAGAGTACCCTCCTGGGATGGCTCCAGAGCCTCCACACACACAGTGCTCTTTGTGCTGACCTGCTCTCCAGGAAGAAGGCCAGACCCACTTGAATTTTCTGGAATGATAGCAGCAGAAGTAAAAAAAAAAAAATTGAAATGTATGAGACTACATAGGAAGTCACAGAATAAATAATCTCAGGTAAAAGAGCAATGGGAAGCATAAAGAAGGACTTAAAGTAGACAAAGGTTAAAAACTAGAGGAGCATAGAAAAAGGAAGGAAACCATGAATGCTGAGCCTAGGAAAGAAATGGAAGCCATTAAACAGATTGCAAAGATATCCAGGAAATAAAAATTCCTTTGAAAGTTCACAAAATGACTGAAAGAAAGTGAACACAGAATATCAGACTTAGAAGAAGAGATAATGGTTAGCAATCATCAGAAGAAAGATCTCTTATAAATAGTAAGGAATCAATCCAGCAGTTGCAATACGATGAAAAGAAGAACAGAAAAAGATTAATCAGAGTCAGTGAAAAGCAGGAGACATTGGGAATTACATAAAAAAACTTTTTTTCCAGAAGTAATGGCAGAAAACTTCCCAAGCATGGGAAAAGAATTTAATATACAGACAAATGGGGCATATATAACTCCAATTAACATGATCAAAGTAAATCTACACCAAGGCACATAATAATCCAGATTACACAAATTCAGCACTGGAAGAGAATATTAAAACTATTAGAGAAAACAAACAAATCATGAATAAAGGAAAGCCACTCAGAATCACAGCAGAATTCTCAACACAAATCCCTAAGACAAGGAGAGGTTCTAGTGAAGTATTCCAAGTCCTGAGGGAAAACAACCTCTAATCTAGATTGAAGTTTTACCCTGCAGAATTATCTTTCAAAGTCAATGGAGAAATAAGATACTCCTGTGAAAAAGAGAGACCAAAACCAACTTACTAAAATGTTCTGAAGGATATTTTAGAAAGAGATAACAAAGACTATAATGAGAAAAATATCAATAGAAAGAATCCATCAGCAAGGCAAGCAATTAAACAGAGACAAAACACGGGGAACCATCAACAGGAAAATAAAATGACAGGGATAGACCAATATATATCAGTTATAAGCATCAATGTAAATGATCTCAGTTCACCAATGAAAAGAAATAGACTGGCAGAATAAATTAAGAAGCAAGATCCAAAAATATTCTGTATATAAGAAGCACATTTAGGGGCTGGGGATATAGCTCAGTGGAATAAGTGCTTGCCTAGCAAGCGCAGGGTCCTGAGTTCAATCCCCAGTACCACAAAAAAAAAAAAAAAGAAGCACATTTAACTCAAAAAGAAATTCAGAGACTGAAAGTCAAAGAATGGGGGCTGGGGAAATAGCTCAGTGGAATAAGTGCCTGTCTGGCAGGTACAAGGTCCTGAGTTCAATCCCCGGTACTGTAAAAAAAAAATAAAAAAAAAAAAGAAAGAAAGTCAAAGGATGAAAGACAATACTTCATGCAATGGGAATCTGGAAAAAATCAGGGGTAGTTATTACATTGGCAGAAAAATTGAACTTCAAGCCAAGACTTTCAAAAGAGCAGAGAAGGTCACTGCACACTTGTTAAAGGAAAACTCCAAAATGAAGAGATAACAGTCATATATATATATATACCACATACGGGTGCACCCAACTATATACAGCAAATATAAATGTACATGAAAAATTAAATAGGTACTAACACAATTATAATAGAGGATCTCAATAGCTCAATGCCCCAATGTCACAAATAGGTAGATCAACCAGACAAATAATCAACAAAAAAAAATCAGAACTGTCCCAAACCTGTGAACAAAAGAATTTATCTAAAGAGTGTTCCACCCAGCAGTATCAGAATATACCTTCTTCTCCAAAATAGACCACATACGCCTCATAGAAGAAACTTAAGTAAATTCAGATGAATGGAAATTATCTCAGGCATGTTGTCTGACAACAGTGCAAAGAAATGGAAAATTAATGGCAAAAGAAACCAGAAAAACTGCAAAAACAAGGCTGGGGATATAGCTCAGTGGCATAAGAGCCTGCTTGGCAAGCACAAGGTCCTGAGTTCAATCACCAGTACTGCCAAAAAAAAAAAAAAAAAAACTACATAAACACATGGAAATTAAATAACACCCTACTGAACAACAAGTATGTCACAGATGACATTAAAGAAAAAATTAAATAGGATCTACAATCAAATGATCATGACAATACAGCATACTAGAACTTAGTCATAAGAGGGAAATTTATAGCAGTGAATTCTCATATAAGGAAAACAGAATGAGCTCAAATAAACAATCTAATGTTGAACCTCAAGCTTCTATAAAAAAAAAAGTAAGCCAAGCACAGAGTTTTTATGTGGGAGGAAATTATAAGATCAGAGCAGTAATTAATACAACTGAGACTAAGAAAACAAGACAAAGAATCAATGAATTGAGTTGGTTCTTTGAAAGATTAAATCAAATTGTTAAGCCCTTAGCTAATTGTATAAAAAACGGGAAAACAAGACTGACATTCATGTAATTAGGTATGAAAAGGCTGAACTCACAATGGACCCTTTGGAAATCCAGAAAATTATTAATACCTACTTCAAGAATCTTTACTAAGATGGAAAACACAGAGGAAATGGATAGATTCCTACATGTATATGAATTACCAAAGCTGATAAATACTTTAAGTAACCCAATATCAGCCAATGAAATAAAAATATCATTTAAAATTTATCAGCAAAGAAAAGCCCAGGTCCTGATGAATTCTACAAGAAATTTAGAGAAGATCTAAAGTCACTATTTCTCAACTCTTCAATGAACCTGAAAGGGAAGCAACACTCCTAAAGTCATTCCTTGAACAAGTATTACCAAAACAGAGAATGACCTAACCAAAAAAGAGAACTACAGGCTAATCTTCCTAATGAATATAAATGCAAAATCCTTACTAAGATACTGGCAAACAGAACGCAGCAAATAATCAGGAAAATTACACATCGTGAGCAAGTTGGGTTCATCCTAGAGATTCAGGAATTGTTCCACATACACAAATCAATACATGTAATGTACCATATCAGCAGAGCCAAAGATGAAAATCTCATGATCACCTCAATAGATGCAGAAAAAGCATTTAATTAAGTCCAACCCCCATTCATGATAAACCCCTACAGAAAACTGGAATAGGTGATCTTTATCTCAGTGTGATAAAAGCCATTGGTAATAAACCAACAGCTAACATCACACTTAATGGGCAAAAACTGAAAGCTTTCACTATAAAATCAGGAACAAGACAAAGATGCCCACCTGTCACTACTCCTTTTCAATATAGTTCTGGAAACATTAGCCAGAGCAATTAGACAGGTGAAAAAAATGAAAGGAATAAAGGTAGGAAAGGAAGAAGTTAAATTATCATTATTCACAGATGACATGATACTCTACAATAAAAACTCAAAAAACCCACAAGACTTTTAGATCTAATAACCACAGAAGCTGGATACAAGTGAACACTCAAAAATCAGTAGCATTCCAGTAGACCAGTAACAAACTCACTGAGAGAGAAATTAGAGAAACAACCCCTTTTGCAATAGCACTGAAAAAAAAGAGAAATACTTAGGAATCAGTGTAAGAAAGGAAGTAAATGGTCTATACATTTTAAACTACAGTACTCTGAAAAATCAGATTGAAAAAGATATCAGGAAATGGGAAGAGATCCCTTGTTTTCAAGTAGGGAACACCAACATAGTGAAAATTGTCATTCTTCAAAATGTTATGCAAATTTAATGTAATCCCAACTACAACAACATTAGTATACACCATGGAACTAGAAAAATTATTCCTAAAATTCATTTGGAACCAGAAGAGACTAAGAATAGGAAAAACAATTCTAGACAACAAAGGTAAGGTATGGCGCATCATGATCCCTGACTTGAAATCATACTAACTAGCTCCTAGGTAAAACCAGCATAGTACTGGCAAAAACAAAACAAAACAGACCTGAGGATCAATGGAACAGATTAGAAGATGCAGAAACAACTTTCCCTCCTAGAAATGGAAGCACTCTACTACAAACTGGAGTGACCTCTGTTGACTGTGATGCATGGTCTGTGAGAGTTCCTTACACAAAATGATGCTTACTGAAAGCCAGTTTCCTAGCACTTGCTCTACTTTAATGAAGTAATAGTGCGCAAAGTTTGTATGGACAATCTGGAAATCACTTAGGAAACCAAATTATTGTTTGAACAGGAGAGGTGGACAGTGGAGCAGGGCAGAATGGTACAAGCACACTCTGCAAGGAGCAGGCCAGGGACATCTCTTACAGGACAAGGGAATAGAAAGGCAAAGGCCCGTAAGAGAGGCCTAGGGGAGAAGAGAGGGAACAGGAGAGGGCAGGTCCTGCTCGCAGATCCCATGAGGATGCCAGCCTGCATGGCATGAGGAGAGGAGCCAGGTGGGCAGCTTGGCTTCCCGAACTGCTGCCGATGGACAGCAGTGAGGCCAGGAGACAACTGGAACTTCTCATCTGAAGAAGAGTTCAGCACGAATAGCGGCAGTAATGGATCTGTGGAAGTGCTGGCCTTGGAGAGGGTCTGGACAGAGAGTTCAGGGATGTTCTGAAAACTCAGGGAACTGGGATGTGACTGCCACAGCACAGCACAGCCTGTGTGGTTATCCTGGTGCCTGGAGAGGCAGAGAACCCTGTGGGCAGCAGGAAAGCACTGAACCAGGGCCCCACTATGCCACCCACCATCTGTGTGTTTGGGACTGATCGCTCAATCTCTCAGGGCCTCCTTTCATTGCTCAGTACACAGCTAAGGCTAGATTCCATGCCCTAAAAGTAGTATGAGATTTAAGTCACATGATGATATGAAAGGTCTGGAACTGATTGGGTCATCAGCATCTCAAATCTGTTTATCCTTAAAATCACTCCATAATGTCTACTCTCATGGACAAGGAATGAGTAATCTAATATGGAGGGCTGTCTGGAAATCTTGGTCCTCTAATTGACACTAAGGTACTTAATGTTTGACATGTGTTCAAAGTGATTTCACTTGGTTATATTTAGTGCAACTTCATTGCTACCAACCATAATACTGCTTGCTTAATAATGTAGTCATTTCCAAGGGTGCTCAGAAAGGGGAATACATATTCAGTGAGGGTTAATAAAGCTGATTGCAGAATTCATGAAAAACTGCACTGATCTAGCTGCTCCTGGTCTGTTATCTGAGTGTCTTACTAGCATAGCATGGTGGAGGAAGAGTATCCCTCTCTGTAACTCATACCTCCTATCATTGCTGTGTGCTCCCCCCCTCAGTGCGGTGCTGGGCCCTCTTCCCCATCCCCATGCTGAGACTCCACCTGCCCAAAGTGCCCTGCCACTTCTGATTAGATCTAGGCCAGGCACTCTGTGCTCTTGGTTGGAAAAGATGCCTTTTTCTGTTAATTAGTTCCCTCCAGAAAACATGCAAGGAGTTGCGTTTTCAATGGCTGTCACATCAGCTACAAGCCTGTCCGATGGACTGTGAATCACTTTGAAAGTCACCCAGCAGTAAGTCCAGTAAACACAGGCTACTTCTGATAGGTAGTTCTGGAATCTGGGGCGACGTGCGGTAAAGAAGGCATATCCTAAACTTCCTGAGAGAGGATGGAGTTTGATACTTCACACTGGGCCTTTTAACTTTGCAGTATTTTGAGTCTGTAAATGGAGCAGCTAGTGGGTCCTAATGTCACCAGTGTGATCATCACAGCTGTCACCCTGACCGTTGCTGTTTATTGAGCACGAGGCACTGCTAGGGACTTCTGAATAGAGAAGAGGAAGTTGAACTAAGAAAGGCAGCAGATAAACCTTTCAGAATTAATACTTACAAAAATGTGCTTTTTGTCAAACTGAATAATTTAATCTGCCATTAGGGAAATGAGTATCAACATACTGCGACTGAAGGACATCTACCAACTCTAATGACTGTGGCTTAAGGTTGTTATCATGCAGACGTCTTTTCTGACAATAATCAGATAACAATGCAAATCATATATTGCTATCACCTGTGTTCCATTATGATAAATAAGACAGGTAACAGAAAACAAATGCAATGTATCTATTTCTCTGTCACTGTCTAAAGACAAGTCCAAGAACTAAGGGTCAGAAGACAGTTCTGACCCTCACTGCATGGACCTGTTATTTACCCATCATGTGCTATTTCTACCAACCCGGGCCATCCTATTGTCTCTAAGGACACACACAGGGAATGCATCAGCCTCCTGGGTCAAGCAGCTTCACCCAGATGACAGCAAGTCAGAGGCAAGGGGAGGACCAGTGCAGATGACAGTGGATTATCACACCAGTTTCCAGACAGGTTCCTTCTGCTGATAATAAGGCAGTGTAACAGGGATTAAACATAAAACACAAACTTGAATTAAGCAGTATAGTTCTTGATAAGCCCTGCAGCATTAATATTTGTGAAAATGTGTCATCTGGGTCTAAAAGTCATACTTAACTGTCCTGTTCCTGAGAGTTTTAGACTGAGCACCTCCAGCCTGTCCCTTGCTAAAGAAGCCAGTGGCACAGGCGCCAGGGCATAGGAACTTTGAAAGAACTGTTTTAAAAAGCAGGGGACATTTCTGGGGTCTTACAGAGTTTAGGTCCAACAAGTTAATAGGAGAAGGACTCAACTGAGGGTCCACATCCTGATGACAGAAAACTATACTAGAAGTGTTAAAATTTGAACTGTCAATCACAAGTGTTAGCTACAAACAAAACAAGATATGGACTTAGTTCCACAAAGCCCTCTGGATATCCTTGGAGTATGAACTTGAGAAGAATGGGTGTCCTAGATTATCAGATGGAACATGGCCTTCCACCATTTTACCCACTGGATTTCTAGCTTCTTTCCCTAATTTCCTTTTATTCTCAGTTGCTAGTCAACCCCATAAGTATTTACTATTTATGAGTGGGGCATGATACTAGTTTATAATAAAATTTAAGTTTAATATAATTCTTGTTTGAATACTACACTGTTTCTTTAGTGTGAGAAACCAAAGATGTAAATAAGTACCAAAATGTATGTAGATATTGAGAAATGGGAGGAAAATGCTCAAATGGAAAGGGGAACCAGAGAGGGGGAGGGGAAAAGGAAGAAAGGGAAAAGAAAAAAGAAAACAGAAGGAAAAATGGAAAGAAATGAGGGGAAGCGGAGCTGAAGGGAAGGTCGGGGAATAGGATTAAAGGAGAATCAAGATATACCATGTACAGGTACAAATTCCCCACAATGATGAGATCATTACATATATCCAAAATGCCCTGATAAAAAAATTTAATACAACTCTAGGTGGCCTTTGCTATTTTGTTTATATGTCAATCACCAAGCTGCATGGCATTATTTGCAATTCTAACAATAGTTTTCATACCATCATTGGAGAAGTGATAGCAAAGTATCCCCAGTAAAGTTGGAACATTCCTTAATCTCTCCCAATCTTTAACCCACACAACAAACCCTTGTCAAATGATGAGTCCAGATCAATACCAGGACAGCTATGCAACATTATATTTGGGGGAAGATGATGACCGTTAAGCAATTCAAGACATCAGCTCTCAAAAGAGCCAGTACTAAAGTGGAGCCAGATTTCCTCTGTCTACTGGAATTGTTACCATTTAGCAGAAGCAAGTTAGCAATTACCTTCCTTTTACCCTTGGGGACCCCACATGGGAGCCCTGAAGCTGATCAGCGTTTCTCCAGTAAAAGAGATACACATGATATGGAGATGACTTCCACAGTTGCTTTTACTGATGCCAGCTTGTGTGATTGCATGCAGATGGAGCATCATAAGCAAGCAGCCCCTGGATGAGCTGAGGGCCTGAGCTGGCATCTCCTGCAAGCCTACATTCCTTCAGCCTTAATTTCCTTTCAGCTTTAATGAGACTTGGCCTGCCTGGCCTAACCCCCAAAGAGCTTCCCCTTCTATTCCAGCATTTAAAAGCTGTCTATGTCATAATATTCCAGGAAATAAATTTTTTGGAACTTAGGTGTTGCAATCACAGATAATGTTCTGCACCATTTTGAAGGAGTTAGCGCTTTATAGGTCCCTGCTCTGGGATTCCAACCAGTCCAGTCTCAAGAGAGGCACTGTGATCATGGAGAAATAGACCCTCCAGGAAATCACCTTGATGTAAAAGAAGCTAACCAGTGGGCATGTCCAGCTGCTGAGTCTGAATTAAAATGTTGGCACCTTGAGGGGTGATCTGACTCAAAGCTTTCTAACTTGGGTCATTGGACCCCCTTATTCACTTTTCCTTAAGCCCATCAGTCTCACCCAGCCTCACATCACAGTTGAAGGGGACAGTTCAAGGTGACACTTCCACCTGGGTGTTAGCCTCTGGGATCGTTTTGCTTCTCCACCTTCCATGTTAGTAGAGGAAACCTACATTCTCCCTTCCCTCCCACGCCATTAAGCTTCCTTCTCCCTGTGGATGGTGAGTGTCAGACCACTTCATTTTGCTTTGATGCAAGAGACAGCCTCGTACCACTGTAGTCAGGAGCATGTCAGGTCCCCTACGACACTAGGGCCCAGCCAAGCTCCAGTGGTCCCCGGTGGAGGATCCAGGAGCTGCGTGGAGAAAAGCAGCACTTCGTGAGCATGTTTCATGTGCAGTGCTGGGGTTGATCCAGAAGAGGGACACAGTTGCACTTGCCTGGATTAATGAAAAGGAATCTTGACCAGATCTCTTGGGGGAAAGCCGCCATGGGTTGAAGAATTCAGCTGGGCACTGGAGCCCCAGGTGGAGGGTGTTGTCAAATGTAGAGAGGCCCAGCTATGAAAACCCACATGGTGAGAGCACTGCTTGCTAAGTGGAAAACTTACACAATGGGATAGGGAGGAGCCACGGAAGCGAAGACTGAACAAACACTACACGTAGTGAGTGATCCACCTCCAGAGCCGTGCTGGTAGATTTTGACTCGATCTTGCACACAGCAAAGAATGCCGTGGGTAGGGGTGACAGGCTAGGCATCAAATATATTTCTGGTGAAATTTGTGGAGCGTATAATGAATCTTGCAGAGATTTCAGGAATAAATGTGACTTTACAGCATTATAAATGTCACAGATTCAAAGCAGCTATGAAGATAGAGCTCTCTGCTTCATCTCACACCACAAACAAAAGTGTTTACATTAAATTTTTATAATACCATTGCTCCAGATAGTTGTGTGAATTTCCCCTCTATCTTTCTTTTGAATATTAATATATTTTCATTGGTATGTGTTTGTAATGCATACTCATTGCATTCACTATGAGTAATTGGTACACACATGCGTGTATGGTACCCTGATAATTTTCAACCCTCTCTCCTACTCTCCCTGTCCATCCCTCTGTCCTTCCCTTAATCCCTTTCTCTATCTCCAAAATGTCTGCCTTCCTGTTTCCTATAATCTGTCCTTTATTTTATTCTTTAATTCATTTACATTTGGCATTTCTCATATAACATGCAATGTCTAACCTTAAGTGTCTGATTTATTCCACTTAACCTTATGCAGACTTGATGGTCATCTGGGCTCTCTTGGGTATAACTAGGATTTCTTTTCCCATCCTTCTCTTCCTTTTCATCCTACTCCCTAGGACAGATTTTCTGAAAAATATTTAAAGCTGCGGTCTTTTAAGTAAAACAGTCTCTAAATTTGTTATGATTTAAATTCTGAGCATGAGCCAGGTGTTTTGACCTAGACATGCTCTGGAGTTTGAAAAATTGCTAGAACAATTTTGGATAGAACTTTCTATTTCCAATTGGCATCAAATGACAATGCATGAATTATACTTTTTGTCTCTTGGTGTTTTTCCATCCTTTACAATTCAAACTGAGTTGGGGAAAAATCAGAATTCACCCCTGCAGCATTTTGATGGAATTTCTGAAAGATTATCAGCCAAATCAGTCATCTTAGGGAGGTGATATGGTCCAACTTGTTCTCATAACTTACACTATAGTTTGGATTTATTTTCCCTTTGCTCTCTTCCAAGATATTATTTTACTGGCAGTAAAAAATGAGTTCATGGAGCTATCAGGTCATATTTTGGAAACAGTATTATTTTCACTATCATGAAAACCAGATTGGAACGATCAACAGGGTTATCAAAGTAGCAATGTTTCTTCCTGTATAAAGAAGAAATGATAGGAAGTCCTGGCCAAGGAATTTTGGGGCTCTACTAAGACACTGAATTGTGATTTAATCTTTATTTTGCAACTGATATTTTCTAAAACTACCTTCCAGTTCTATCGGGGATTTCAAAGAAAATAGGATATGTTTTACATAAGATTAGGTCACTGGTATCCATTGAATAATACTGTGTAAATGTTGTTTATGTCTTTGAAACATATGGTCCCTGGTGCTGAAAGAAAGTACTGTTTTTGGAAGATTCTGAGTACCATTTCAAGTGTGTCACCAAGCTGAGTGTACTGGCAGGACTGTCGAAGGAGGATGTATCTCCTATGACCGCAAACGTAGATGGAGCACCTGAGTCTTTGGGCAGGAGAAATGGCTGTGGACACACACACTGATGGTAGTCCTTGCAGGTGAGAACTGTAACAGGAGATGCATCATTAATTTTCCATGCCTCATGCCCTTGGCTAAACAGAGACATTACCTTAAATTTGGAGAGAACTAGGCACTGGGACCCTGTCGAGGGAAGACCTCGGGTACAGCACAGGATGCCACCACACTGTTCTTTCATGAAAGTGAGATTTGCGTCTCAGGCTCCTGGTGAGACTCTCAAATGTGGTTCAGATGAAGGAGTGATGAGCTAAGATAAAGAAGTCTTCACTTGGAGCTCAGTAATAAACTGATGCTAGAGGCTGATAGAGTCTACTTTTGTCTCAGCGAGAACAGTGTGGACAAGAACAACATAAAGGACTGTGAAAAGTTAGAAGTGCCACCAGTGAGGCATCAGCCTCTGGCACAAAGTCAGCTGTCGTTGTTGAAGCAGTGACAGAGGGGGAGGAATGGAAGTCTGTATCCAGCAGCCCCACGGGCCAGGAAGGGAGTGGAGTGACACCAGTATGGAAACCAATATGGAAACATGCCTTAACTCCGAGCGATATCTGGACTGCAGAGATGTGAGAAGGCAGTGGCAGCGAGATGCCCTCTCTGGTGGAAGACCTCGGAGACAGCCATGGAGAAAGGAGCTTGTCATGCCAGCACTCTTCCAGGCGTGGCACAGGGTATGGCATAAGGTGTGAAGCTCCAAGGAGTTTGGTGGTGAGACCACTGTCGGCAGCCTGTGTTTTCTCCACGATGCCTGCTTCTGTATCAGGTACATAAGACCCGGGAAGCACAATGGCTTTATGAAAATTCTGAGAGAACTACTGGGGTGAACAGGGAGCCACTTCCCTCCAAACTCATCCCCCAGCATTTGCTTTTCCCTTGCTGTGCATAGGAGACAAAACTTTTTACTCCTTTCTAAGTTTTAGTTCTCAGCTCAAACTCTTAGGGCCTAGTTCATTGGCAGCTCTAAAGTAATTTACTAATAATCTGGCTTTACCTATGAAGCCATGTACAAGGCAGCTCAGAGACTCCTGGGGACAATGGCCTCAGAACAACCATATTTCCACACTAGCCCTTCTCTGAACTCCCACACTTCATGGCCTGGGAAGAAAGAATCAGTGTGAGGTTGGAAAGGCAAAGGAATTTTCTTTATATGGAAGTCACTATTCTCATCCTGACTAATTCTAGGAATTCCTTGCTCATTGATACAGTGCCGCCATAACCAGCGCATACATCAGCCCTCTCCTGGGAGCAGCTCTTTCCCAGCTCTCAGGATCATGAGGTGTCCATACTGTATGCCTCTATTGCTTGGGCATCCCTCCCCATGTCCTCCCCCTGGGCAGGGCTGTTCAGTCCTAGCACTAGAATAGTAAAGTTCCTACAACTTCTTAGTAAACAGCCTCAACTCTGCCAAGGTTTATTCAAATCCAGTGCATTTCCACAGCACCACCATTCCTTAGCAGTTTCCCTGCTTGTCTTACTTTTCTCTCATCGCTGGGACAAAATATCCAACACCCAACATCAAGGAAGCAAAGTTTTATTTAGCTCACAGTTTGTAAAAGTTTTAGTCCATAATCAGCTGGTTCCAAACGGGGGTGGCATGACAGAGGGGTGACTGTTCAAGGTGGTGGAAGGCAGCAAAAATCAACAAGAGTAAAAGTAGGGAGAGCAAGCCTCTTTCCCTCCCTTGTATTGTATGCAGCCCCCCCCCCCCCCGCCAGGGCAGGAGTAGCGCTCCCACCATCTCTGTGCCCTCCTCTTGCACAGCCTGAGGATGTCCACCCAGTGAGGATCCTGGCACCCTGCTGAGTCAAGCTAGAAATGCTGTAAGTCTGTTTCCTGAGGTGAGGGCATGAAAACAACAGGTCCAGGTTTAACAAGCTGTCTTAGAAAAGCCTGCCCCCATAACCACATGAAACCTTGGGAGGACGTCCAGACACAAACCATAACACCGCCCTCCAGAGCTCCTCCTTCTCTGCCTCCTTCTGTAAGCTTTGCTAGTTTCCACCATCATATAACCTTATTTTAATTCTCACCATGATGATCAAGTGATCTTTAATAACTATAGCTGCTACCAGCCTTGAATAGTTCTGTGCTGCACCTTTTGGGGGCCTCTTGGTGGGCATTTAATAAATACCTGAATTAAATTGCATTGTGTCATATTAAACTCAATTTCCTCCATGTGTGAAAGTATTGTCCTTTCTACTGTAATGCAAGGTCCTTACATTTAATACATGCCTGGTGAATTGAATTACTGACTCATGAGTTGGAAAATAGGCCAAATAATTTTGTTTTGAATCTGTGCTTGGTCAAGGTCTATTGAAGACATATTCAAACACAAAGGAAATTTATGCAGATATTTTCCCTCTACAGTTTCTCTGAAAGGAGAATAGATGTGATTACCCATTCTTTTCCACTTTAGGCTCTCTAACATTCTCTTAAGAGTCAGGATAAGCTCTGTCCTTTTACATTTTTGCAGTGCTGGGAATTAAATCCAGGGCCTGGCATGTGCTAGGCAAGGTAGTATAGCCCTATCATTGAGCTATACTCCAGTCTGAAGCTCTGGCGGAGTACACATGCCCTGATGCACGGCATTGTGCAGCAAGACAGTAGGGGCCCTCTGCCATTTAGACTTGTATGTTTGAGTTGTAGAGTAATGCAGCAATGAATAGCTCTGTTCTGCAGTGTATCCTGCTGATGGTGTGAGGGAAGCACATACAGAAGGGGCTCCCAGTGGATACAAAAGCAGTCAGAGATAGCCTTACAGGGAGGGGATGCTGCAGATGGGCCTTGAATGCAGACATGGGTTTCAGTACGAAGCAGGGATGCCCAGGACAGCTGATAACTCTCCGAGGAGGACTAAGTCACTCTGTCCCTGCCCCAGTATTTCCTCTGGTAAGGCAAGGGACAGGGTGAGATTATTTCCAGGGCTACTTCCAGGGACCCAAGGCAGGGAGGTGAGAAAGGATTGTGAATCACTGCTTAGAGATGAGACAGGGTCCACACATAGAGCTGCTGAAGGCCAACGAAGCTTTTTGGGTTGCAGTTGGTCTTGATGCAGTGGACAATAGATGGCTTGGGCGCAGGGTGCTCCAGATAGACACTTAAAAGTAGGCAGGATGTGCAACTTTCCACTCACAAGTACCAACACCCAGATCTAGAGCTTAGGAATTTATGTATCAGACAGCTCAAAAAATGGCCAGGAGCTTCATTCACATAATGTATCATTTAAGGAGAAAAGAGAAAAATTGTCTTGGCTTTGTGACACAGCTCATTTTGAGAAGAACAGTGAGCTATAAGGCCACAGTAGCCACTGTCCATATAAGCAGCTGCTATGTCAGTAGCCCGTGTGAACCTGGGACCTTCCTTTATGGCACAAAGCCTGGTGGGCCAGCTCTGCCCTAGATGCCATGGCAAACTCTGGCAAGTCCCAGAGTTCCAAGTGAAAAAGAAGAAATATTTGCCTTTCCCAAGATATGATTGGTTTTGTGACACTTAGAGCTTTCCCCAAAGAATCACACCTGGGAATGTTAACAAATCATTTTTAAGTTAGTTAATTTCAATTTAAGTGAATTGAACCACAAAAAAGTCACACACCATTTTTTTTTAACCAATGAAGAGCAAAACCTACAATATTCACATCTTCTTTAAACTGATCTGAAAACAGAACCCGTGCTGAGCCTGCGTGCTTCTCAGCCCCACTGGCTGCAT
Organism: Dinomys branickii; assembly: GCA_004027595.1. Taxonomy (NCBI): domain Eukaryota; kingdom Metazoa; phylum Chordata; class Mammalia; order Rodentia; family Dinomyidae; genus Dinomys; species Dinomys branickii. Next base: position 7,566 of record PVLD010007458.1, on the reverse strand, counting down.
TGCTGGTGTGACTTCGACACGGAGCTGTGTTCCTGGCCCTGGCTGCTGCTCAATGGCTGCTTCATAGAGATCACTCGTGGGGCCTTCTGCCTTTTCTATGGAAACTTTCTGCTGTCTTCTGAGGGAGGGATCTCAAGCAAGCAGGCCAGGGCTGGGGTGGATAGTCCATGCCCAGCCACAGGACAGAGGCACACAGTGTGAGCACTGCCAGGCGAGACTTCCCACCAGTCTTGCTTCCTTTGAAGTGGCCATACCTGTTTCTAGCCATTTCACTCTTTTCCTACTGAACGCTCTCTCCTCATATAGCAGTGGAGGAGTTTCAGAGTTTGCTCTATTCATTCATTCATGTTGTGGTACTAGACATTCAACCCAGGGCCTTTGCACTGAGCTCCATAGCCAGTCCTTTTATTTATTTACTTTTATTTATTTGGAAACAATGACTTGCTAAGTTGCTGTGTTGCTCAGGCTGCACTTGAGTGAGTGATCTTTCTGCCTCAGTCTCCCAGAGTGCTGGGGCTTCAGTGCACATTTAAACAAGTAACTCCTCAAATCCTAAGAAAGACTTGAAGGGGGATTAAAGGGCTCCAATTTTTATGAACCAAATCTGGACCTCCAGGGCGAGTAACACAGAGTGGGAGTGGGGAGAAGATGTCAGATCCCCTTGCAGTTCACAACTGTGAGCTTCTCCAGGGGCAGCTCTCTTCCTCTGGGTTGTGACCCCCAGACAGACCTGCTGCTGCCTCACAGGACAGCAGGAGTGTACATCCACACCCTCAGCTCCTACAGCTTCGCTCTCTTGTGTCCATTTGTCTTTTTGTAGAGGAGAAAGAAAGAGTCACACCGCCAATTTTACTGTCCCCATGTCTCACATCAGCACAGACTCTCCCAGTTCTAAGACAATTCCTTCAATGGTGCATTGGCTTGGCAGTAATGTTCTTCAATGCACTACAGAGGCACCAGAGACATTAGAACAAGTGAAGTCTGGCTTCTGCTCTTGAAGAGCTCTGAGAACAGCAGCTAGAGGAGAGTGGACTATCTGTCCTGAACAGCAACAGCTTCACCTCTCTGCTGCAGCTGAGGTCATTAATGGACCATCTCTTTGTATCGGTGTTAACCGTCTCCTGGCAGCACCACGGTGTGAAAGTCTGGTAAGATCTTGGCCCTTAGGAAACCTGTGTGTAGAAGTTTCTCGTTGAGCTCAGGGTCAGCTCCAGTGCAGAGTTCCCCTCTTCCATTGCGTGGACCTATGAATTTATCCTGAGGGACCCCAGACAGCGCTTTAAGAAAAATGATGTACCCAAACCTGAGGTAGAACATCTCAGCCACCTGCTTTTGAGTCCCTTTTCTGCCGCTTACTAGCTGTGTGGTCCCTGCCTCAGGCTCCTCACTCATCAGACAGAGATGGTGATACTATCGCACTCCTCAATGTGATAATTAAGTAAGTACTCTGGGCAGTGCTTAGACTATAGACAGCCACGTGACAGCCTTCTGTGTGGATTATTTCCTCAAGGATCGCTTGGTTGCAACAAATTTGGAAGCTGAGGCACAGACAAAATAATTGCCTCGGGCCCAAGATGCCAGGCAGTGGGAGATTCTGTGGGTCCATTCATCACCGCAAACTGCTTTGGATAGCAACTCTGTGAAACTTCACCTCTTCCAATGGATCCTCGAAGACACATTCGTGTTTGTTTAGATGATGAAGAGAAAATTAATTCTTTTAAATCACCATTTGTTTCCCTCTTTTATCCTAAGATGCTCCTGCTGCTTCTCGCATTGCATTTCTCACTCGGTCATTCTTTCATTTTAACATACAGCATTTCAATTTCCCCAAACACAGTGCAATTTATCATAATGTAAATAAAGGAATAAACCTGAGCAGAGATATAAAGTGCATTCTTGGCCGGAAGTCTTCTTCATCCTTAAACACAGGGAGGGGAAACCCAGGGGCCCTATCAGCAAACAGAAGCATCAACAGAAGCATTCATCATATCACGGTGAGGAGCAGGGCCAGTCCTGCGGGAGCCCTTCAATCACTGCAGCAAGAGAAAGCTTATCTTTCAAGATTGGGCAGCTCCGTCCAGGATGTTGCACCAGGCCAGCACACTTCAGGTTTCTGATGCTAGCTCCATGTGTTAAGTAAGCATTCTGGCTGTTAAACAAGTCCAAGCAGGCATTTTCCTAGGTCTCTGTATGTAACTGAGATCTCGAATGGTCTGTGGTCAGAAACAGGGATTCCTACTACCCCTTTGTGCCAGAATTATGCTGCATCTGCTTGCCCACAAAGTGAAGTGAGTGATGGGGAAGAGAGGTCTTTGATTAGGAAGAAGGAAAGGACACAAAGTGAATGGGAGAGGAGGAACTGGCAGTTTTAGTTGCAAGCCTTTGGGCAAGGTACAGTTGTGCAGGTTTGGCACATACAGGTCTTGCAGGTTCAGGATTTTTCTTTTGTGGGGAAAAGACGCAACTGAATCTTCTTTAGTGGAGCTTATGAAATGGGCTCATGTTTGGTGTATGCTAGTATTTTCCGGGGGAAGAACTTGATGAGTGGAGTGGAGGGTATGGAACTCCACAGGCCCCAGAAAGGGTGGGGGTCCACACTTGGGTCCAGACAGTGACTCCGTCAGAATTATCCTCCCTGGTGACACCCAGAGTATCCAAGTTCCCCCAGTAACCGAGGGTGCAGTCAGTGCCGAGGGAAGTGGAGCCCTACTCCCAGCAGTGAGTTTGAGGACAAATGCTATAAACCAAGTATCACTGAGATCTACGGGTCTCAGCCTTGGCCATATTGGCCTAGTTACTGGAGGACAGTTTTTCTTTTCTTTTTAAATTTCAAAAGGGAGAAACCAAACATATGTACTCATTAAAATACCAAAAAGTTATGTGCACATCTCTACGGATATTTAAAAGGTGACCTGTACTTGTATGTACATCTCCCACATCAACATACAGCATCAGGAACACCCTTCACGTGATCAGCCCCACCCACATGGAGTTACTGTTAGCCTGGCTCTCGCAGAGCACTGTTTTCCCACTTCTAAACTTCATCTCTGTGGAAGTGTGCAGGATGTTGGTGCCTTTAAAAGAAAATCAACATTTTAAGTAGGAGATTCCATCACAACATTACATAACACAAGCAGTTTGCTCTTTTTCATAGGTGTATAATACGGTAAGTAAATTAGTTTCTTACAAATTTATATCTTATATCTTCTTGAAGAATTGCAACTTTCATTATCATAAATGTTACCTTTATTACTAGTAATATTTCCTGCCCTGAAATTTACATCCTCTGATGTTAGTTAGATGCCAGCTTTTTTTTGGATTGGAGTTTACATGTCTTTTCCAATTCTTTATATGCGTATATAAATTCAGTTCTTTTGCTTGGGTAATTTGGGGTATCTACATCAAAGGCCATTGTTGACTTATTTGAATTTAAATAGAACATTTCACTATTAGTTTTCCTGTATTAAAAATGTGGGGATTTAAAGAGAATAAAAAGTAATTTAAAAATGAGAAGCAATACAGAGCTTCACTAAGCAAGATGGTACGAATTCAACAATGGCTATTATATTGCATATTGTTTTCTTCAAATTAGTTTTTCAGATTACCAGATATAACAATGCAAAATTGATCAAGAAAAAATATTTAAGCATCAACTGTTCCTTTTGATGAAGCAACAGACATGAATATGTTTTGCTTTTGTCTTTTTGAGACAGGGTCTCCCTATGCAGTTCAGGCTGGCCTTGAGCTCACTTTGTAGCCCAGATTAGTCTTGAACTCAAAATGATTCTCCTGCCTCAGCCTTTCCAGTGCTGGGATTATAGGCGTGTTCTACCATGCCCAGCACAGACATCAATATGTAATATAACAACCATTGTTAATTCCTATCATCTTGTTTTAAAATCCTGTATCATTTTTATTGTTTCTGTGCTGTTTTGTTTTTGTCTTTGTTGTTAGTAATTGCTTTTTTCTCTTTAAAATAAAAAAGATAAAAATTTGAGGTTTTTTCTTTCTGTCTTTAGCTCAATCCATTATTTTTGTGATTTCCACTTCTATTTTTATAAGCTTGTTAATTATATATTCATTCATTCTTTTCTTAGTAGCTACCCTGACTTCATAGACTCTGTCTTACATGAATGCCTTTACCTGCGCTCAGAGAGTGGATAAATGGCCTGGACTTCAGCATTTGACCCTTTTGCTCTCTGTGCTATTGGTATTGTGTCATTTACAGTTCCACTTATGTCAGCTCCCACCAGACATAACTATTATGACAAAGGGAATATTCATTTAATTTACTGTCTCCCCCCATGTGGCATCATTCCTTCCTTCTCCCGTTGTCTTGCTCAGTCTGAGACTCTCTCACCTGATAACTCTCTTCAGGGTTGCTTCTAGTAGACTTTTACTGTCAACAATTCCCTCAGTTCCATTAGTTAAAAAAAAACTTCATTTGTCTTTCTACCTTGTAAACATGTCATGTTCCTGTCTGGTGTTTTTCACTGTTTCTATTAAAAATTAAAAAGTCAACTTTATTGCTGCTCTGCCAGGGCCCTGTGTCCTTTTGATCTGGCTGCTGTACAGATTTTCTCTATGGCTCCCGAATTTAGCAATGCTATTGTGAGGAGCCCAGGCAGGCTGCCTTTTGGATTTATCCTAGTTGGATTTGAAGAGATTCTTGAAACTGTGACTTTGATTTGTCATAAATTTCAGCCTGCCCCTGGCCAACTTTTCTCCACCCGTCTTCTGTTTCCTTCTCTCTTCACTTCCTGTATATCAAAATTTTACATGTTAGACACTTTCACTCTGCTCCACTTGAGTCTTACACTTTCATTTCTCACTCCTCATGTGCATGCACGTATGTGTGGGTATGTGTTTGCCTCAACATAGATATTTTCTGCTGATGACCTTCACACTGCTTAATCATCCCTCCTGGTTGTCTAATCCATTGCTACACTTATCCACTGACTTCTATATTTTTTGTGTCTCGTTAGTTTTGGTCTGTCAAATTTCCACCAGATTCTGTTCTGTATGTTTTAGTCCAGAGGAATGAATTGTCTTTTGGCTTGTGCAGTTATTTTAAACTCCTGGCCTCGTAACACCAATGCCATGCTCACCAAAGCCTGTTCTGTGTCGCCTCTTTGTCCTGCCTTTCAGTCACTTATACTCACTTCCTGCTGTGCTTATCAGTGTGAATGATAGGAAACCGCCATGGGCTGGTGAAGAGTTTTCTCCCCCCAGTGTAACATCCTCATGGCAGGCAGACAGGGCATAGCTGGGCCATCTCAGCCCAACCTGCAGTTGTAAGATGTAGGCTTCATGAGGGCTCCTGTATTTCCTGCAGATCTTTCCTCCTTGGATGTAGCTCTAGGGATCACCAGACTGTGCAAACTTCTCTTTGGGCTTCTAGAATGTCTCAGTTACTTTCTTATCACTGAGCCATAATATCCAACCCCCATAGCTCTAAGGAGGAGAAATTCACTTCAGCTCAGAGTTTGCAGAGGTTTAAATTCATAGTCTCCTGCCACCAGTGCAGGGCTGCATTGCAGAAAGGCATCACAGAGCAGAAGCAGCCCATGGCAGGGCATTAGGAAGCAGAGAAACATCAAAGAAAGAGGGAGGGAGACACATACTTCCAGACCATGCCCCAGTGACCTGAACTCTCTACCAGGGTTCACTTCACAGCATCACAACCAGCTATAAACCATTTGTGGACCAATCCACTAAGGAGTGTCACATCCCTCATGGTCCAGTCACCTCCCCAAAGCCTCAAGTATTCTTAGGTGAGGCTTTGGGGGACATGCAGATGTAACCCATAAGACACTCTCTTGGCGAGTGCTTTCACTGGGTTCTAACACTGCCCGTCCCTCCCCTGCCACACACACCCTGCCAGAGCCTCATACACCAGGTAAGAACTGCCACATGCCTTAGGAGGACTTGGTGCGTGTTTTGGGATCACTTCTGTGTGATTTTCATTTATCCAGTATTGTGACCCCTCAAGTCCTTGTCACATCAGTTCCCTTGGACTTCAATTAGTGTGCGTTCTGCACCCAGAGGAATAGCTACAGGACATGAGAAACTGGTTTTGTTCAGCCTCATGCACTGTAATGAGTTGGCACATGCCCTCAGGGTAATTAGAAGAGATAAAATACATGGACAAAGGAAAACAAATGGACAAATGGAGGAAACAACAACACCCCCCATACCCTGCTGCCTTCCTCAATGCACTTCTCCTCTTTCTAGGATTTTAAGTCTTTGCCGCTTCAGTTGTTTACCAATGATCTCAAGCATCAGGGGACACTTTGTCTTTTATTCAGTTTAAATGGTGGTTCTTGGGGAGGAGATTTGTCTATAAAAACTACTCTTTCACAGATGGAAGCAAAAGACACTTAGGGGATGACTTAAAAATAGCTATGCTGGGCCTTTCCCCACAACAATTAAAAGAGAATCTTTAGATGTGGGGATTGAGACTGTTAATAAACATCTCAGGCAGTCTGCTGAGGAACGACTGATATGAACCAGTCATCCAAAATTGACTGAATATTTTTTTAAAAAATCTAGAACTGTGTGATTTCATGCCGTATATAAGCCTTACGGCCTCCTCCACATTCCATAATAAAAATAATAACCTGATGCAAACATAACTCAGGCCAACAGGCTCCTGATATCACCCCTCCCACCAGCTCTGGAAAACTTTTCTTCACCTTAAAAATTTCACTTGCTTTTCAGAAAATATATACACTTTTATAGTTGTGTCATACATCATTTCTAAGTGCATAATATGCTATACACACAGATGTATGTACTCTTATATACACTAGTATTGTTTTTTTTTGTTCTTGTTTTTTGTTTTTTGTTTTTTTATTTATTTATTTTTTTTTATTTTAGAAACATAAAAGTACAAAAACAAATTGACAAACAGACACCAATTATCATAGAAAATAGTACAATCACAACTAATCTATAGACAAGGTGATATGGTCTCAACAGTGGTTATTGTTTTATCCATTGATATCTTCGAATTGTAGATGTATGGACCCATATACAGACATGCAAATTTAGTCAGACAGTTCATCCTCTCAACAACAGAAAAAAACCCACAAAAACCAAAAATCCAAAGACAAGAAATAAAACAGGCATACATCAACAACAGCAACAACATCAACAACAACAACAACAAAAAAAAAACACCGCTTGTTGCTGCTTTACATATTGATATCTTCGAAGTGTGTGTTCAGGATAACACATACAGATATACACTATTAATCTAATATCCTGTCATCGATTATTGCTTAGCATTAAGTGACATAATACAATAGTAGAACCATGTTAGCCCTCCTGCACATATGTATATTCATATATACTCCTATATACAAACATTTTTGTCTTTTTCTTTTCTCCTTTCCTTTGTCCCATCTGTTCTCTGTTTTTGAACAGATTTCCTTCATGACTCTTAGTTTATATTCCCACCCTCGGGTTCTTACACCAGTGATATAATACGTTGCCTGCACATGTATCGCTGATTTATTTCACTTATGAGTATGGACTCCAGTTTTGTCCACTTGCCTACAAAGT
>PVLD010007457.1:0-91553 GCA_004027595.1 Dinomys branickii | reverse complement strand
AGAAAAAACGAACTGATCAAAAGGGCCATCATCTGTGTAACCTGAGTAACAAAGATGAAGGTAACATTATGTAGGACAGCATCCAGAGCTAATTCCCTTCTATGTTCTCTATAATTTTGTATTTCCTCAGTCGTTTTTGTACTAGCAGAAATGAAGATAACTTTATATTATACAGCATCCAGTGCAAATTCCCTACTATATTCTCTATAATTTGGTATTTCCTTTAATGTTTTTGTGTTAACTAATGTGAAGATAACTACGTAATACAACATCCAGTTCTAATTCCCTACTATATTCTGTATAACTTTGTATTTTCTGTATTGTTTATGGCTTTTCTGGTTCATATGTCTCCATTCTTTTGTCTTTAAAATAAAATTAAAAAAAAAAAACAAATTCAAAATATACATGAAATAACTTGATGTCAGATAAGACATAAATGTAAGCATTCTGTAAGAATACCACAACTCATAAAAGAATGAAACAGTAATAAGCCATTTGTATGACAAAATCCTAGAAATATGTGCTAATTTATTTTGTTTCTCCTCCAGCAGACTACACAACACACACACACACACACACACACACACACACACACACACAAAGTGAAAGGTAACAGAGCAGAAAAACAAGGCAAGATGGGGGAAGGACAGAACCGTTATAGGCCCAAATGCTAAAAGAAAAGTTTCTGCTCTAACCTCAGAGCCAAAATCAGTAAGTGATGAGAAATTGTGGCAAATAAGTGAAGTTCTAGGACACTGATGGCCAAATGTTACACAAATCAAAGTCGCTAATCATTTCACTCTTATAAGCCAAACACCACGGCTCACAAACTACTGGGAGTTTTATGCATCAGTTAGACAGCCCTGGACTGTTTGCCTTTCTGAGGGTGTGTAGTTAGCAGAGGCCAGAGCTCAGAGGCAGAACAGAGACTGTAGGACAGAAGAAAATTTGGGAGGATAGGAGCCCTAAAACACGTCTAGAATCCAGCTACTCAGCAAACTGAAGCAGAATGATTAAGAGCCCCAGGCTGCCCTGGGAAGCTGCATGAGACCCTGTCTCAAAAAAAAAGTGTCTAGTAAAGACATAATAGCATTCTAATAGCTAAGGTGGTAGTCCCCATTCATTAACTATATTCCAAATACAGTACAAATAAATGAAGGTGCTGCATTTTGGGAAAAAAGATTTTTAAATCTTCATTAGTAAAGTGAGGGGATATAGCTCAGTGGAATAAGCGCTTGCCTAGCAAGCGCAGGGTCCTGAGTTCGATCCTCAGTACCGCACAAAAAAATAAAAATAAAAAAAATAAAGTGACTTAGCCTGCACGCTAGAATTCATTTACTTTACATTCTAGAAGTATAGTAATTACTAGGAAAACAGCCAGAAAAAAAGACAAAGATATTTTAGGAAGGCATCATTAATAAACTAGAATATTATAGGAGCAAATCAAATGCCATCTTAACTCAAGTTTTAAAAGCCTACATGACTTTTCACAAATTTCACTGATAAGCTAAGAGCAGAATAATTCTAGATTTTTTAATTGATTCTGCCCTGTCACCTTCCTTGTGCTTATTTACCTGGTCATATATTATTTTTCTACAGTATTTCAGCATGTTTTTTAAAGATTTGGAACCATTCTTGGATGTAGTAATTGTCCGCTCAATAGCACAGAAAAATGCAAAACACTGTGCATGGTTAACATTGACCTTCATATTCACTTTGTATTCTACCAGTGCAGAAGCTATGAGGTCATGTGTGTGTGTGTGTGTGTGTAATCCATTGTAATCCATTCCATCTTATAGCTCTATGGCACTTTATAAAATAGTTTACTCTAGCTTTTCTTAATTTCACATATTAATACTAAAAACTCCTTTTTCCCATTTTCTGGATAAACTCTATACAGAACAATTATAGAACAATTGTAGCCATTTTTATATGCTAACTTTGTGGAGCAAAAATTGTACCTTAATTCTACTAAAGGTCAAATGCATCAATACCTCTCCAGGGAAGTTCTTCCATGCAGTAACGAGTCATTTTTCTTTAGGAATAAAAGTTTCAGTCTGCTGAGTAAATGTCTGCTCATACGCAGACATGCCTCACTCTAACTCAGTCAACTATGCTATAGCCTTCTCTTTTCTCAGTTTTGAAAACTATAGGCCTTTACATATATATGATTACAGTGCCTGATATGGAGCCCTGCTGGTAGAAAAGCATTCACATATTTATGATTTATTGCACATCTGTGCTTGGAATAAAAACTTCCATATTAGTAAGAAAACATGACTCTTCCTGTAATGAATTTCACCATGCACACAGCAATTCTCTAGTTTCTTGTTTAGCATATACAGTGAACTTACACATATACAGTTATTTGTTATAACACTGTTTGTAATAGCAAAACACTGGAAAATAGTCAAATGTCCTTCAATAGAGGACAGTTAAGCAGATTGTGACACATCTGCATAGTCAAATACTATGAAACAATTAAATGAATAAGCTTTTATTTAACTAGAACGATCTCCAATATATTTTTAGGTTGGGAAATTAGAATACAAAGCAGTACATATAGTATTCTATTCTTTATGCAAAACAGGTAAATTTTATTTACATAGAATATACTGCAAGTGTGTATGTATGTTTAATACATTTAATTTATATACACACATAAGGAACATCTCTGAAAGGAATTATAATTTACCTCTAGGTAAGGGAAATGGATGTTGAGAAAACAAAAGAAAAACTTTCTCACTGTATTCTCTGCTAATTTTAAATTCTACATTAAGTGCAGTTACTATCTATTCAAAACATGAACTTTAAAACAATTGATAAGCCAACAGCTACATACAAATGTTCTGTGGATAAGATCTGGGTTTAAGTCCTAGCTCTGCCGTTTACTAGTATTTAATCTTATGTAAATTCTCCAAGCTCCAGGTTCATTATCTGTAAAATGGAGATAATAACTCTTACCATGAAAATTAAATCAAATCAAGCATATAAAACAATGAATACACTGCCCAGAAATAAGCTGTGTGATACTGTGTTTTATGTAGTGCTGCAGACTTAAAAGTTGCAAAATCATGGCCATCACCAATTCCTTTTTCTCATTGCTTTCACTTATCTACATTCACTAGTAACTTTGCCAATTCTTCCAAAAATGTGTGGCATTCAGCTATTTCTGACAATTTCATAAGCACTGGAGATTGGCTAGACCCCAAAGAATCAGCTATCTTCTCTATTAGACTGTAAACTTTTCCACCCCAGGACTGAACATATGGCAGGTGCTTTATTAAATATCTGTCAACTAAATAACTGAATATTGCAAAGATGCATTCAAAACATTTATAAATGTTCGCAAACATTAAATATAAGGATTTTAAAACTAAAAGTAAACCAAGTAAGTAGTGTAAGTGTAAGGTTGAAACCTTTAGGAAGACACTCGGTATGACACAGAACCCGATCACTATGAATATATGCAATCAGAATAGTTCAGAAAGGGCCAGATAAGCATCCCCAATGAATAGGCAGAACCCATCAATGATAACAGAGAGGTAAAAAGCCATGAGCAGGGCTATGTCTACAGCTTAACCTCTGGAAACAAGCAAACAAAACATAGCCCAACTTTTAAAGATATGAACTGCATGCCTCAGTCTCCTGGCCAGCTATAAGTTTTAAACATACTGAAATGAAAAAGCAATGCCTGAAATTCATGCACATTGAGCTACACTGATGAGTATTAAAAATTATACTCAATTATATCTCTATCTTAACAATAAATTTCCAATTCTCTTCTTTCCCCCAGCATGGAGAGAAATAAGTTTCTCCAGCCTCCATACTCTGTAGCACATTTTACACAGCTCTGATACAACATTTATCATACCCTATCACAGTTATGTACAAGCCCTCCACTAGGTTCTCATGAGGACAGAGGTGGAGTCATTAATCATCATTTTAACTTGATGGCTATCACTGTGTGTAACAGGCATCCAGTGTTTGTGGGAAAGAAAAGAGGAGGGAGGGAAGAAAGGAGAAGACTAAAAATTATCTAATTGTATAAATAAAGCAAACACTATCAAGTAAAGTACTATAGAACTCTCACAGACATAAGGAAAAGCCCCCCAAAAAGTTACATCAACATTCAGCTAATTCAGTAAATTTTACATTAATAAGAATTAATAACAGATGACTACTAGGCTCATCCCCCTGGTAGTCTACAAATAAGCTTATAGGGCAAGGACTTCCATAACTTTTTATACATTCTGTATTAAGCCGCAGAGGCAATTAAAAAGAGAGGGTACAAATGGGAAAAGAAATGAAGTTCCCATGGCCCAGCTAGATGTGTGAGAACCGCAAATACTTCCAAAATAGTATCTTCATGGCTAATATTAGCAATATTCTGAAAAAGATACATGCAGTTGTTTCACTATGAAGGGGAAAAAATAAAATGTTGGAGATTCTCAACAAAAACCTTTGCCACAGTTTCCCTTTACAAACTGACTCTAAAATTTTGAGACATAAATAACTCCACATTTGGAAAAAAGTTGTCTTGACATTAAAATCACTATTTACATTACACAATATTCAGGCTAGAGTTAGAAGACAAGATTGAGAGATTCTTAGCAGAGACAGAGAATCTGTTCATTCTCCAAGATTGCCAAGGATTTATCTCACTTTCCAATGAATTTAAAGTTATTCACCGTATTCTCCAACACCCAGAGCCAGGGCTGCAAAGGAGTCCATGGAACAGGATATAATCCATCATCATCATAAATGCTTTGAGCTCCTTATGTGAAAAGTATTTAAAAATTCTAAAAATCCTATAAAACTTGTATCTTTGTCACCAAGGAAATTCTCCCAACATAACCACTGTCTTTTTCCCACTGAGCTCACCCACACTGAGCTCTGGTTCATCTCCATTGACTTAGGAAAAGAAATCAAACGCTTAGAGCCTTGCCACTTCAGAAGAAAATCCTTCCTGAAAGAGGACTCTATCCCTGAAGAATGGGTCCACATTAAAGAGAAGGCACAAAACTATTCCTGTTTTATTAACTTACTGGCTTAATAACTTGCATCAGTTTAAAGCATTTCGTCTATAATGAGCAAACTGTTTGAAAGCTAAGTGCACTAAATCTTTCACGGGACCTGTAAGTATTTTTTGAACTCTTAGCCGTTTGCACTTAATGCTTTATTTTAAAATCAAATTTAATCATTTCATATAACTAGTAGCTTTTCAGAAAGATGGATTTCAGTCGACCTCTACATCCATTATCCCTGATCAGAATGGCAATGAATTGTGATGCCATTTAAACCACTGATAGAGCACTCTACAATCCAATTAGCAGGTGACTCTGAGAACACAATTTTCCAAAATGACTATATTGCTCCCACTTCCTACTCTTAAATATCTAAGACACTAATTGAATGTCCATACTGTTTTATTTATAGATCTTTCTCAAATAATTTCCCAATAAAACTGCCAGTTTTCAATTCCTACTTCCCACAAAAGCTCTTTGTTGGTTCTATTTTGAAGACTTAACAGAGCTGTATATTTAAAAAATCAATCAATAAAATAAAAATCATTTTTATGATCCTTAGGTCTCTACAATATATGGTAACTAGATATTATTTTACAATAATTGGAACAGAAAACTCAAAAAGTATAACTCAATTATATAAAAAATGTATAAAAGTTTGTATACATGCACTTTGTGAATTACCTGAAAAAATATTTACCATTAGTTTTCACCTACCGTGTCATACCCTTTTGGACAACAGTATTAGGAATATAAACCCACCCTATAAATCATTAAAGCAAAATCTACAGTGGAGAAGAAGCCACATTGTAGCACCAGTAGTGGAGAGGCAAACACAGAGTCCAGGAACTGAAAAGAATATCTGACCATAGAATGTCTACAGCACAGAATTTCTTTCAGAAAAGGGCAAATGGATGCTAAAGTGGACACTGTTTAAAGTTTTCCATTGAGAAGCAAGCCATCCCTTACCAAGATGTTCATTTTATTGGACACCAATGACAGACTGTCTCTCTTCTTATTGAACCAAAAGTATACCTTGTAAATCTTCCTGTAGGCCATGTCTACCTGGGTCCTTACAGATATGCCTAGTCCTCCTTTAACAGACCTTAGCCTTCCAGATAAAAAGAAAATGAATATATGTCCCTTGGCCATATTTGCTAAAGTCTACCCACCTTTTCTACATCCGCACACCATCAGCTTTCCTTCACATCATTTCAAGATCATTATCCCAATCTCTTCACTCTCTAGATGAAATTTAGTCTGCCAATATACGTATTTAAAAATGGCATCTAAAACTAAAAATCATATTCCACAAATTATTACCGGCATTTACTTACTAGGAAGAAAGTTTGCTTGTTTGTTTGTTTGTGTTTGTGACAGCAGCTCACATATAGTTCAGGCTGACCTTGAACTTATCACATAGCCCAGGCTGGCCTCAGACTTGTGCTGCTCTGCCTCCCTCACAGTCCTGAGTGCCAGAATCACAGGTGTGCACCACTACACTTGACAAAGAAGCAGGTATGTGGAAAAGGACCAAACTCAAGACCCCTCTGTTTCCTAGAGTGCATGCCTTGATGTGTACTAAGGAAATGGCCAGAACAATACATGTAAGTCAATTTTATGATGGAGTCAGACTTAGAGGCACATCCCTCCAATCCCAGCACCCTGAGAACCTGAGGAAGAAGGACACAAGTGCAAGTCTAGCAGGGGCAGTTTAGCAACTCAGCAAGACGCAGTCTCAACAATTTTTTTAAGTTTCTTTAAAACATTGTTTAAGGGTTAAGAATGTAGTTCAGTGCAGAGGCCCTGGTTCAATCCCCAATGCCACAAGAAAGACAGTAAAAATAAAAGGGAGAGGAGGGTAGTAGAACACAGACAACATCATCAAGCCATTCGTTGGAAAGAAGTAAATGACCTGTGTGCTAGTTTGCAACCTAAATTATTGGAGGTAATGGTAATGCTAATATAATATGACCAAATCTCTAAATTTGTGATAAGTATAGTTACATAAAGAGTAGTCATATCCTTTAAAATAAGTTACTTATGATCTCATCTAAAGAATCAAATGAAATAAAAAATACTAGATATAATTAAGACTTTAGTTTCCCTGGAAATTATAGCAATGAAACAGTTTAAGCATTCCAGGAATTAAACATTTGATGCAATTAAGGGAATCCTACTTTAAAAATAGTCTGTAAAACAGAGATAATATGGCTTATTAATAACTCATTCAATCCTGAATATAATAAATACAGCTATTATCATTTCAATTCATTGGTGGCTGAGCTCAAAAAGTTAAAATGCTGCTAATCTGCCTCTAGAATCCAGATCTAATCAGTAGAGTCACTGCCTGTTACATTGTTTGAAGTACAGAATTATTTGAGGTCAAAAGGAATTTATATGGGGAGGAGGGAAGCTAGGAAGTGGCAGAGCCAGAACTTGAGTCTAAAATCTGGAACTTTGTACTAGACTTTAACAAACCCTTCAAACATTTGAAAACAGCTGTCTTACCCTCCCTTCCCACTCTAACAATCTTTTTTTCAAGATAGATTCCTTCAGTGATTTCAATGATTCAGTGCAGGGAGGGTTCCAGAACAAAGTCCTGCATAAGTGACCTCAGGAACTTCAGACATGTTCTTTCATGTCTCAAGGACCATCTTGGGCTGTGTCTTGAGGGGAGAAATAACTGGATACATGAAAGCTAGCTTTCCCCAAGAAGATCAGAGGGAGGAGCTATTAATTAAAACTAAAATGAAAAGCTTTGGGGCTTCAAAGGATACTACCAAAAAAGGGGAAAAAAAATCTAGAACACAGAAGAAAATATTTGCAAATCAAATATCTGAAAAAGGCCTAAGATTAAAAAGTCTTATGAGTTAGAACGTAAATAAAAAATAGATAATGGATTTGAGTAGATATTTCTGCAAAGAATTGCAAATGGCTTCAAAAACCCATATCACATTAAAAAGGGGGCTGGGGATATAGCTCAGTGGAATAAGCACTTGCCTAGCAAGCGCAGGGTCCTGAGTTCGATCCCCAGTACCGCAAAAAAAAAAAAAAAAATCACATTAAAAAGGATGCTACATGTCATCCCCCATCCGGATTTCTTTGGTAGAGCTGGTGATCAAACTCAAAGCCTTGTACATGTTAAGCAAGAGCTCTGTCCCCTAACTTCACCCCCAGTCCATGACCAGGAATATGTAAATCACAACCGCAGACACCACTTTACTCAAACTACAATAGCTACCGTCAAAACGATAAGCAAGAACAGGTTTTGGTGAGGAGGCAGAGAAATACGATGGCTTATGTATTGTTGGCAGGAATATAAAAAGGCACAGTCATTTTGGAAGAGTTAGGCAGTTTCTTCAAAAGTTAAACATAGTTATCCCATGACCAGCAACTTCACTCCTAGGGATAGTATGCACCCAAGAGAAGGGAAAATATATGTTTGCATAAAAACTTGCACAAAGATATTCATAACAGCATTATTCATAATGTCAAAAAAGGAAACAACTCAAATGACCACCCACTGATGAATGAATAAGTAAAATATGGCATAGTCCCACAGAATTAAATTTTATGTGGCTATCAAGAATGAAGTACTATAACATAGTACAGCAGAAATGAACCTTGAAAACATTGCGCTAAATTAAATCAGCCAGACGCAAAGAGCCATATATTATATGATTTCATTTATATGAATTTCCAGTAAAAGACAAATACACAAAGGGAGAAAGTACACTCATGTTTGCCAGAGATTGAGGGAAGGGGAGAACAAGCAAAGAGCAAGAAAGGAAGTGAAGGGAAAATGTTCTAGTGGGCATGAAGTTTCTTTCTGTGGAGATAAAGATGCTGTAGGGTTGCGGGTGTAGCTCAGAGGTAAAGGGTTTGTCTAGCGTGCACCAGTCCCTGGGAGAGAGTGAGAGCAAGAGGAAGGGGGAAGAAAAGGAAGAAGAGGGATGAGTGGAGGGGAAGGAAATGAAAAGAAATAAAGACAAAAAGAAAGAGAAAGGGAGGGAGGTAAAAACGGGAGCGAGAAAAAGGAGGGAGGGAGGGAGGGAGGAAGGAAAGAGAAAAAAGGAAGTGAAGGGGAAATGTTCTAAATTAAATTATAGAGCTGGGCATGGTGGCATGTTTCTGTGGTCCTAGAAAGACAGGAAGCTGAGGCAAAAGGACCACTTGAGACCATGAGTTTGAGAATAGCCTGGGCAGCATAATAAGACCATCTCAAATTTAAAAAGCATTCCCACCCTATTCATTCAAAAAGGAAGGAGTCAGGATATAGCTCAACAGCTTAAGCACCTGCTGGGCAGGCTCAAGGTACTGAGTTCAAGCCCCAGTACCAGAAAAAAAAAAAAAGAACAACAAGAAGAGGGTGAACTTGAAAATTACCATTGGGCACTAGTGTTTACTTTCATAAATATCAAATTTTATTTTCATAAACTAAACACTAACAGTTTTAAAAGACTGAAGGGAAAGCTAATTGGACTTCCCAAAGAAAAATATTTGCCTTCTTCCCCAAATCTCGACTAGTCAGGAACTGAATTTCCTAGAGCTGATGTAAGAGTCCCTATGCTAGATTTGCTAACAGCCAACAAACTTGAGAGAATTCAAGTAATGTAGCATCTGAGGCTCAGACGAGCTCCCTTGGGTAAATGGTCAGTGGATTCTCCCAGTGAAGCTCTTTCACTGTAGAGAGAGCATTTCATGCAGTGTGATACCTTCAAATCAACACCTCAGCCTCGGAGACCAGGTGAGCAATCTCTGTAAGGCTTGTTTACATGTGGGTCCAAACACTTAGTTTCCAAATCATGTTAAAAATACTGAGTCACAAGCAAACTTTAGATATACAATGTGAAAATGAAGATGTAGTACAATATTCTATAGCTGTAACTGGCACATCATAGGCACCTAATAAATATTTGTTAAATAAACATTTAAATAGTTAATATTGCTAACTAAAGAGTTAATCTTGTTTACTAAATTTAGATTAAAAAATAAGGCAGTTGGAGCTAGGTGTGGTGATGCATGCCTGTACTCACGCATTCCAGTACTCTAGGAGGCCGAGGCAAGAGGACTAAATGTTCAAGCAAATTAATGACTTACCAAGACTAAAATAAAAGAGATACAGGTATATAGCTCAATGTGAAAGCCCTGAGCTTACAATTGGTGTAGAGATTTATTTTTTAGATTTTTGGGGGGGTAGGGGATTGAACTCAGAGGTCCTCTACTACTGAATATATCTGCAGCCCTTTTTATATATTATTTTTCTGAGACAGCCTCTTACTAATTTGTCCAGGCTGGCCTCAAACCTGGGATACCCTGCCTCAATCTTCTGAGGAGCTGAAATTATTGTTTTTAAATCAAATTTTCAAATCAACTTATCTTCATCAATAGAACATTTGTTTTTTCTTTGTTCCTAATGTAACATCACATCTTGATTGATATGTATACTGACATTAGTAGCTATTAAGAAAGATAATTTTATGTAGTCCATTATATGTAGAAAAGGTATTTTAATTAATTATTAAAGTCACTGCCCCTCACCTTACAAACCTTTCTTCAGTAAAACAACTTCAGGTCAATAAAACTATAGGAACTTGTGAGGTAATTAATTTCTCATGCACTCTATAATTTATTTCAGTTAATAAACCAAGAGTGGATATATTAATATAATTTAACAGTTAGTTGCCCATTCTTCACATTCTAGAACCCTAAGACAGATCCAAGCAAAACACAATTAGCCTCACTAATACATACAGGAGTTCAGCAGAAAGAAAACCACATTTTAAAGCACACCAATTTATCAATGCCAAGAGAGGCAGCAATTAATTTTATGTCATATTTTCCACTTTTAAGCCTCTATTACTACCAGAGAAATTATGTCTCAATATCTAGCAACTATGGGTGTCTGAAATACCACATAGGATAGGTGGATAAGAGTAGAAAATATCTCAAGGTCACCTCTTTTTCAGAAGACACTTCCCAAAGTCTTTCTAAGGATAAGACTGGGCAGGTTCACAATATAAGGCTGACACCATCAGCAAAAGCCTTTCTCAGTCTCCCTGACATCACCATAAGCTCCTTTCTTCTGTCTTCAAGCAGCACAAAGATGCCGTAAGTATCATCCCTTTTAGAGTCATCTTCGAGAGTTTTCATTAGAAATCACAGTAATTTTGCATACTGTCATTACTGCTTGATTTGCTGACATCACCAAATAACATTGGTAGAGAAAATGTAGATAGTGTCTGTATGGAAAGGATTTTCTAAATATAAAAGCAATGAATCGTAAAGGAAAAGAGTAAACCTCAAATTCTTTTTCTATACATCAAAATCCATCTCAGGGTTGAGGCGTAGTTCAGTGGAAGAAAACAGCGCAAGGCCCAGAGTTCAGACTCCAACACCACCAAAAGTATTAAGTAAAGCAATAAAAGAAAATGAAAAAGCCATCATAAATTAAATGAAAAGGCCACTACAGGGGAAAAGCCCCACAGGACAAGCCAAAGGTTAATATTTGGACTGTATCAAGGATGACCAGACAGCATCTGCAGCACTGCCCCCACAGAAGAACCTGCAAACGCCCACAGAAAGGCGAGTTTCCTGTCCCACCTTCGCACTTCTCACTGTTGTCTGTTTTTGTCCTTTGCCCCCTACCTGTCTGTTCTCTCTTTTCCAAACCCTGCTTGACTGAAAGTTCAGGTAAACAGGCAGTCAGTCTTTTCTAGATCTCAGATTTTCTCCAAGACCCAGTCTGTGAACCCGATCTTCTGCCTCCTGTGGTAGCCTACAGGCAAGTAATAACCTGCCCCAGGCTCCAGGGATACCTTCTTGAACGTCATGACCCCAGTCAAAGCCCAGCACACTGGCTCCTGCTTAGGCTAGGAAAACAGAAATCAAACAACTAATTACTGATGTGAAAAACAACAGGCTACGGAGTGGGTACAGGGGAGCAGTTACATAGGAGAAATAATTTCTAATGTCCTAGCAGAGAGAAGTTTTGAACATCCCAGATATAAAGAAATGTTGTATGTCTGAGATATAAACATAACAATTACTCTTATCTAATCACTACACATTGTATACCTGTATTTAAATGTTACACTGTACCACATAAATATGTACAATAACTATGGGTCAATTAAAAATAAAAAATATTTTTAAAAGAGTCCTATAGAAAAACCTTCAGAGCTTATACAGAAAATTCACAGAAGATAAATACCAATAAATAGAGTTTGATGCTTAAACACACTAATAATAATGGGTGTGCATTAAAATAAGGAAGTATCATTTTTATCTGTGAAGTTAACAATTAAAAAATAATGCCAACATGGGCATAAAATTACTAATGGATTGTGAACTGTATAACCTTTCTGAAGAGCAGTATGGTCACATAGTTCAAGAACATTCACAACATTCCTGTCCTTTGATTCTGTAATTCCATTTTTAGGAATTGATCTTAAATAATTAAAACTATAAAGATTTAAGTATAAAGACATTCATCATTACATTTGGTACTTGAAGTATAAATATCCAACCATAAGTATACAACAGATAAATTATTTCATCCATGGTGTTAATTATTTTTTTTTTTATTTTAGAAACATAAAAGTACAAAAACATATTGACAAACAGACACCCATTATCATAGAAAATAGTACATGGTGTTAATTATTATGGAGTTAATAAGAATGCCATGAAACCTGACTCATATAAATCCTAAGGGCCAGTCAGTGGTCTAAGACAATGGTCGCAAACCTGTGGCATGCACGCTGCAGCAGGCTGTTTATGCAGCGCCAAAAGCTCTAAAGGGTTTGCCATCATTGTTCTAAGAGGTTCACACTTATACTACCTCCTTTAATCTCTTCAAAACAACTCAGCATGGAACCTACAAAGTAGACAGGTGTTAGTACCACATCTATCTTACAGATGTGAGATCTGAGGCATGTGGAAGGTAAGTGATTAGCTCAAGGGTACACTAAGACAGACTGGAACATCCTTAGCTGAAATTCAAAACTCCAAAAAGCTGTGAAATCAAAATGTTTTCATAAATTTGTGCCAGAATCATTTGTTAGCAAACCCTGGCCTAAACTGGTGGGAAATGGTATATATTGTCTTTAACCTACTTTGAGTGGATTCATTTTACAAAGAAAAGCTAATCTGTTTAATGACATATTAGACATTACTGGACTCCACTAGCAGCGTAGTATCTATACCACGTTCTTTGTATAAGCTGAAAAATTAACAAGCCCCACAAGTTTCAGCTAAGGAGTTGAGGTGGAGGCAGAATTCAAATCTGAGTCATCTGTCTGGCTCTAGAGGCTGCGCTCCTAACCACTACCTGATAGTTCCAGACTGTTTAATGACATGAGACAGTGCTTATAATTCAAATATTCAAGTACTTATTAACTACATACTATTCATCAGACACATGGACAAATTTTAAATTGCAAATGCCACACAGGAGGGTTAATTGTCAGAAGAGCCTGTAATAGTAAGGTTTGTCCTAGACAAACTAGTCAGAGGCAGTCCTCTTTTTTTTTTTTTTTTCCGGGACCGGGGATCGAACTCAGGGCCCTAGCGCTTAGCGGCAAGCACTTAGCCCACTGAGCTGTACCTCCAGCCCCAAGTCCTCTTGAGAAAATACTTGACCCAAGATACGGAGGAGAAGGAGAGTCACCAAAGAGACAAGGAAAGTGCAAATCCAGCAATAGGAGGGCGTGGGCAAAGTCCCTGCTGTAGAAGGAAAAATGCTGCGAAAAGACTGAAAAGGAACCAGTGGAGGGTACACAATGCCCAGCTTGCCTGACAAACAAGTCCAGGTTAAGACTTTCATCCCAATATAAATAACAGCATTCACTTTTACTGTCAAAAATATCTTGTTCTGAATGACAAAGTATACGGTCACTGCACTTTTAGGTGACACATTAGGTGACTAATTAGACACAACTAAAACCTAGCAGCATAATATTTGATCAGGGGGTTTGTTATTTGATCTGTCAGGAGCCTTTCAGTGCTTCTGTGGAAACAAACACCCACCCTACCCCTTTATTCTAAGAATAACGAGAAGCTGTGATGGGTTTTAATCCAGAGAAAAGGGTGAGCAAATAGAGTATTCAAAGTTTTATTTTTAAAACTCCTGCTGTAGAGCAACAATAGGTGGGAATATTTACAGGATAAGAAGAATACCTTGAGGCCAATTAGAAAGCTACTACATGCAACTGAGCAAGAGATAATCATTGCTTGTTTGAGGATGACAGAGGTAGAAACATAAATAAATGCCTGGATTTGATATCTGCTGTGAAAACAAAATGATGATTATCTGGATACAAAGGAAGAGTTGGTAGGTACCAAGGATGAGGCCCAGATTACTTCTCTGCATCCTGGATAGAAGGAGGTAAGATTCACTGAGTGACAAACACTACAGACTTTCACGAGCTAAAATTGTAAATGTGTATTATATCTGCATATCAGTCCCAATTTGAAGGTATGAACATGAAGCACGAATTGAGGAAAGCTTTAGATACAAAACCTGTTGATGTTTCTTTACATTCAGAGAGTGTGCCACCTATGCATAGCCTCCAAGACCCTGGCTGGCCACTGGAGTTGTTCAATGATCAAACCAAAGGTCCTCCTCGGCCAATGTGAGGTCAAGAGTATCTGAACACACTTCGCATGCAACTTTCCCCTACAACTAACTCTCAAGGGCTTTACATTCACCGTTCATAAAAAATTTCACATATAGGCTCATTGAAGCCTGCCGTTTGGTCAGAAATTATCATCGGCATTTAGGAAACTGAAGCAGGACTTTAATTACTTACATACAAAGCCAGCAAGGGACTATGGCATCCTATCTCCTCTTACTCGCGTCCATGGTTTGTAAGGGACTTTATTAAGTGCTAGAAGAAATAGTTACCATATAATGAGGCCCTACTATGTGCCAGGAAATTTTAAAAGAAAGGGGAGTGGACTTGCAATTTTTGAACTTCTAAGGCTGTGTTGCTTTCCCCACACACTTACCCTATAATAAATTCGCTTTCAAGCTTTCAAAAAAGTTCACAAGCATGGGATGGAGGTGAGATGTGGATGAAACAGGCCGCCAGGCCCCACCCCATACAGCAGACAGGAGAAAGTGGGGTTCCAACGGCCGGGCCAAGGGAGACCCGAGGAGGGACCCGCGGGCCTTGGCCCGTTTGCTCCGCGCGTTGCCATAGCAACAGCCCAGCCGGCTCACTGGGCGGCCCGCGCTGTCCGAGGAGGTCCCTGAGCGGCGACCCAAGTGGCCACTCACCCCGGGCAAGCAGTGGGCCCAGCTGGTCCCCAAAGGGGCACACACTTCGCGCTTGTTTTCGCCGAGCCCGGAACCTGGAGAAACTAACTTTCTGACCTTCAAGCGGCACCGGCACCGAGGTGGTGGACGGGGGCCGCGCGGGGACAAAGCGCTGCGAGGGAGGGAAACCCCTTTTCCTTGCCGCAAAGCACAACAGTGTACAAGCGCCCTGGGGACCGACAGCTCCTTCTAGAGATCAAATTGAAAATCCTGACTGGGGTGCAGAGGAGCAGCCATATGTTAGATGAAATGAAGCTTTATCACAATGATACCACTGTAGGAAGGTGATGCCCAGGCCAGTTCATTTAGGGCCAGGCCTAGGCGCGCAGCCATTTGGAGCCCAGGCTGCAAACCCTGCAACGCGGTGGGTGCCGAGATGGTCCGAAAAGACACAAAAGTGGTCAGAGCATCACGCCTCAGGGATACAGTGGTTGTCCCCTCAGAAACCCTGAAAGACTCTTGATGGATCAAATAACACACTTCAGGAACAGGCATTAGCCACAAACTTCTGTGCAACCATATAAATGCTTGCAACTAAAATGCGGCTAAAAATGAGGGCTCCGTCTGTATGCTAATATATCTACTGACCTGGACTAGGAGTGGCTTCTGTGGACTGGGGTCCTGCTCTCAAACAACTGTGGGGAAGAAATTCAACTCTCCGTATAGTATCCTAATTATTTACAGCCAGGGCTCTCTAAAATGAATTTGATTGATAGTCAATAACTTGGTAGAGCAGAGCGATCCATTTTATTATGTAGAAGTAGGTATTCATTTAGTAATTAATTCACCCTGCCCTCTTCATCGCAAACTAAAAATGACTACGATGGATAATTGGTAACTTCAGTTTTGAACTTTTTTTTTTCAAGCACAAATAATCTCCACCAATGTCTCACGCTGTCAACATTAGGGATCTTGGCCAGACGTTGCTCTAGTGGAATACAGCACAGAACAAGGGTCTGGAACAGCCTGCAAAATTTTTTTTCTCTGCTTCTCCGCATCCTGCCCCCATGGAAAGGTGGAATTGCCACTTATCCAGCCATGAGTGTTAGCGCCACGGTGTCGAAAAGAGAAGATAAGCTCCTCCATCTGCTTCGCTGAACTGTGAAGGGTGTGGATCTGCCTTTAACCAGCAGCTATGAAGCCTTTTACTTTCCAGGCTCTTTCCAAGAAGTAACTTGCAGCTGTTTACATCCTGACATCTAACGAAAGACTGTAGAGAAACTACAGTTACGGAGAATTATATGAAGGACAAGCAGATGACAGGTCCCTCCTTTAGTGTGAAGAACCTGGCCACATACTAGCAAACCTCACTACGTATGAGAGACATCTAAGGAGTTGTTTTGCTCTGATTTTGTGTTTAAATACAGACTCACAGGCCACACTTCTAGAAATTTGATTACACAGACCCCACTAAGCCATTTTAAGAGGAATTCAGGTGAATGAGATGCAAGCCAAGCTGACAACCACGAGAGCAGGGTTTAATCTAGGTTAAGTCAGACCATCAAAAAGCTGTGTGTTTGCCCCACTTTGTCTTTACTCTCACAACACTGCCTGTGCTAAGCCATGCTTTAGCCTTTGTTATGGTTTAAATTCGAAGTGTCCTCCAGAGACTTTGTATTAAGGGAAATTTTGATTTCCAGTGCAGCCATGTTCCGAGGTGAGGCCGAGAAAAGTACCAGCCTCATCAATGAATTAGTCCTTCGCCAGTTCATGGTCGAATGGGCCAGTAGGAGTTGAGGCCAGTTGGAGGAAGTAGGTCACTGGGGCTGTGCCTTTGGAAGGGAGTGTTTTGTCCCTGGCCCCTCCCTCTCTGGCGCCTGCTCTCCTTCCCGGCCGCCATGCGGTGAACAGTTTTCCTCTACATGCCCTTCGTCTGTCATGCTTCTGCCTGAGCCAGCCAACCATGGACGGAAACTTACGAAACTGTGAACAAAAGTAAGTCTTTCCTCTTTACAGCCACATAGCTGGGGCTGGGGATATAGCTCAGTGGAATAGGCGCCTGCCTGGCAAGCGCAAGGTCCTGAGCTTGATTCCCAGTACTGGAAAAAAAAACGCTATTAAAGCTGCATAGCAACAAAAATCTAAGACAGCCCTATTCTATTGGATTACATTAAGAAAAGCTGCTCGGAAAAAAGGCTGCTTTAAAAAAAAATACTCATGGTACCTCTGTATTTACTACAGGAATCATTTTAACAATTCTGTTTATATTCTGTAGCAGAATCCGACCAGATTGTCCAGCCCAGAGTTTTTCAGACTTTATGGACTACTGCCCACCAAAAGAGGAACATAATTATCATGTGACACAAACATTATACTAATAAAAAAGAAATATGCTTTTCATTGTTACCCACTACCCTTGTACTTATGTATTCAAGAACTGAATCAAGTTTTACAAAATATTACTAAAACTATGTCATGTAGAGTTTTTTGTGTTTTTTTTTAAAGTTGTTTTCTACCCATTAAATGGCTTCTTGACCACCAACTGAGCTGCAAGTTGCATTTTTTAAAACTGCAGTACAGGCTTATATCTTTTCCTGGAAACTAGCCCTGGGCCCCCAGACAAGGTAACCAGGCCACCTGGCTATAGATAATTGCTCCAACTGTAGGTTACCTGACTCATAGCAGGCCAACAACATCACTCTCCCAGGAATTTGGAATTAGGACTGAGAGATTTCAATCTCTCTCCAGGTAGCTAACATGGAAACATACAGCATCATTAACAGAGCAAACCAGGAGCTCTCCATGGACATTGTTTTTAACCATGTGGCCTGGGGAATTGTAGAAAAGCGGGTTGCTGGAAAGATGGAAAAGAACAGGAAGGATGAAAAAGATCTATGGAGAGAAGAAACAATGGCTAAAATAGCTCAGCCTCCCCTCCCTTGTCCTCATATGTATTTTCCAAACTAAGTTGCATTCCTGCCTTCAAATCTATTGTAATATTTCCAGATCTTTATAATACAATGCACTCTCTTTGCTTAGCTAGTTCAAGTAGGTGAGTTTCTGTTATTCCAACCAAAGTAAATCTATATTAGATTTATATGGCTATATTTTTTAAAGCCCCAAAATTGGTGACTTGAACAGTACAAATTTATGATCTTGCAATTCTGTAAGTCAAAAGTCCAAGGGCTCACAGGGCTACATCTGTTTCTTTGCCTTTTATAGCTTCTGTAGGCTTCCCTCAGCCTTTGGCTCAAAGCCCGCTCCCTCCATCTTCAAAGTCAGCAACATTACTTCATTCTGACGATGCTTCGAAGTCGCAGCTTCCTCTAATTCTAAATGGAAAAGGTTCTGGCTTTAAAGCACCCATGTAGTTAGATCAGACCCACCCCCAAAGTGCAAGATATCTCCCCATCTCAAGGTCCTTTACTTACTCATGCCTGCAAAGTACCTTCTGCCTACAAAGTTAGCACATTCCCATGCTCCAGAAATTGTAATTTGAGTGTCTAGCTATAGGAAGAGAGGCCATCACACTAATATAATCACTCAATGGCCCATATAGGAAGGTCCACGCAAGAAAACTTATTTCAAGTCTGGCTGTCAGAAAAAAAAACTTTATCCTTGAGAAACCAACATACTTTTTCCCTATGAAGAAAGCGAACTGTGAGATTGATCAACTTTCCCTTTATACCAAGGATTCCACGAAAATGAGACTCAGATTTGCAGTTGAACTTCGACAACTTTGTCACACTCTGGCTTGCACATCTGCATTACAGTTTTCTCCTGTCCCCCATTTTCCTTCATTCCTACTTTTTTCATTGTAGTAACTAGAATTATAAGCTGCCTCAGTATTTGGCATGTTTCCTCTGCCTGAAGGTTCTGTCCCCATAGCTCCAAAGACAGACTCCTTCCCATCATTCAAACTTGGCTAACTTACCTGCTCCTCAGAGAACATTTCCCTTTGCTCCGTAGCTGGAGAATTCCCACCCCATGCCCAGTCTGTCACTTCACCCTGCTTTGGTTCTGTAGAGCCCTTAACACTATCTAAAACAACCTTATTTCTTTCTTTCCTCACCAGAAGTTCAGTGGAAAGACATTAGGGACCCGGTCTCTTTGTTTAGCTTCTTTCTGTGGGAGAGAGCCTGACTAGAGGCTATTTACTAAAAATTGTGGCATCAGTAAATGAAAGAATTAATGGAAGAAAGGAAGCAAGGGAGGAAAGAAGGAAGAAAAGGAGCAAGGGAGAGGGGGATGGAAGGAGGGGAGATTTTGTAGAATATGCTAAGGGCTGGGGATATAGCTCAGTGGAATAAGCGCTTGCCTAGCAAGCGCAGGGTCCTGAGTTCGATCCCCAGTACCGCAAAAAAAAAAAAAAAAAATTGTAGAATATGCTAAGATGTAGGTAGATAGGTAAATAAGTGGATTGATAGACTGAAAATAGACAAATATTCATTTTCAGTGTGCAAATATCACTAATATTTATACAGAAGAACCAGAAAAACTATATAAGAAAGTGAAACATACTCAACTCCCTAAAATATATGCATAGAGATCCTGAGTTCTCTTAGGGAACCTTTGATGTTATGCCTTACATTTTTTTTCAAAGTATTCAAGCGGCTCAAGGCAGATAAATCAAATATTATGGTTAGTTGCCATAGCTGAAGTCATCAATTCTTATTGAAATAAGGGATTGCAACACCATCACCACTAAAATGACAAACTCTAGACACTGCCAAGGAACTCAGTCTATTTCAGGGGTCATTACTATACAACAATCTGGTCTCATTCTATTCCTGTAATTATTAACCGTCACCATTGGCAACAAGTATTACATGTTGTTTATTTAAACACTATGGTAATCTCATTGTTACAGTACAATATCAAATTGCTTCATATTTTGGGAAAGGAAGTCAGAATTGAAGTTTGTCAATGTAAGAAAACGTAAAAGCAATTAGTACAGTTTGTTCCAGGGTTTATTGACATTGTTGGTGAAAATACCAGACTATGGGAAGGGAAGAGGACGTCAGTTCCTTAAATAAAGTAGTAGTCGATTTATACATTAATTTCATCTGTTAGTCAAAAGATTTTAAAAGGGTGTAGCTCAGGTTTTTAATTTGCCTAGCATTGAAAAGGCCTTGGGTTCAAGTTCCAGCCTTACAGAAAAAAAGAAAAACAATTAAGAGATTCTGCATGTCACACATACACACACACACACACACACACACAATTTTTCTGTTCTATAAAACAAATTCAGACATGCCTACATTATTATGTTATTATGATTTCTTAAAGGGGCACGTATTTTTGTAAAGTGTATAATGTAAAAAATAATTTTTCTTAATAAGTTTTTTTTTTTACTACTGTTAGGCTCTAACAATTTGTGTGTCTTTCTACTTTTCTATTTTTACAAAGTAAAACTGTCCCTTACCCCATAGCTTTAAAAATGACATAGTTTTTTGCAACTAATTCACTTTGTCTAATTCTGAGTATCTTACCCAGCCTCTTTTGCCAGATAAAACTAGTGAGAGTTCAGGTGTATACACACTCACTTTATGGAGTGGAAGAACTGAAATTACAGAGAGACCAGTGTTCCCTATTTAATCTACAAATTCAATGTAATCCTTATCAAAACTTTAGGTCTCTTTTTTCCTGAAATTGACATTCTGATCCTAAAATTCATATAGAAATGAAAAGAACAGAGAGCAGACAAAGCAATCTTACAAAGAAGAATGGGGTCGGAAGATTCACACTTCTCAGTTTCAAAACTTACTAGAAAGCTACAGTAGTGAGACTGGATCACACCAGCATAAGGACAGACGAATAAGCTAGGACTGATAGTTAGAAATAGAGCCACACGTCTACGGCTGAGGGCACCAAGACAATTCAGTGAGGTAAAAAATAGTTTCTTCAAAAAATAGTTGTGAGAAAATCACACTTCCATATGTAAAGAATATATCTGTATTTGTACCTCACATCATATACAAAAGTGAGCTAAAAATAGATATAGTCCTCAATATAAGCTAAAACTACAGAACTCTCAGAAGAAACATAGGTATAAATCATCATGACCTTGAATTAGACAACAGTTTCTTAGAGATGGCTCCTAAAGCAACAGCAACCAAAGGGAAAAATAAATTGGACTTAATCAAAATGACACCTTTTTTGCTTAGGAGGACACTGCCCACGTCTGTTGGGCAAACTGCCCAAGCTGTGGACCCTGTGCACCCAGGGCCTGCAGTGCATCTTCTACCTCAAGCTGGAGGACTTGGTGCCCCCTCCACCCATCGTCGACAAGATCTTCATGGATACACTGCCTTTCTGACCCTGGCCCCCAGCATGTATGCACAAGTATGTATGCTCTTACGCCACCCCACATGGCTTTAGCCCATGTCAAGAAAGTGAAAAGATAACCCACAGAAAATGAGAAAATCTAGTAATGGTCTAGTACCCAGAATATTTTTTAAAAACTGTTAATAACTCAGCAGCATAACAAATAGCTCAATTTTAAAATGTGCAAAGAATTTAAATTGACTGTTTTTCCACAGAAGATATACATGTCAACATCATCAGTTATCAGGGAAATACAAATCACAACCATAAAGTTACAACTTTACACCCCAGTAAGATGATTATAACAACAAAGACAATAAGTGTCTGATGAGGATATGGAGAGACTGGAATGCCCATCTATTGGTGGTAGTTGTACAAAGCAGCTGCTTGGAAAATAGCTTCACATCATCAAATGCTTAAAGAGTTGTCACATCACCATTCCTGGGTATATACGCAAGAGAATCAGAAACATTTGTCCACACAAATATTTATACATAAATATTTACAGTAGCACTATTATTCCACAAAAAAAGAAAGAAAATACACAACAAAAATGGCCATCAAAGGGTATATAAACAAAAGATAGAATCTCCTTACAAGGGAACATTGTTTGGCCATTGAAATGAAGTACTGATACATGACACAATATGGATGAACCCTAACAATATTATGCTAAATGAAAGAAGTCAGATACAGAAGACCATATTTTATATGATTATGTTCATGTGAAATGCCCAGAATAAGCAAAACTGTATATATAGAAAACAGATAAGCCGTGACTAGGGACAGGGAGAACAAGGAGATGGGGAGAGATTGCTAATAGGTATCTAGTTTCTCTCTGGGGTAATAAAAAAAGATTAGGCGGTGGTTATATTTGCACACCTTTGTGAATACAATAAAAGACACTAAATTTTACCCTTTAAGAGGGTAAATCCCATATTATACCTCAATAAAAATTAAAACAAATAGTGCTTCTTACATGGATTCAAAAACCATAGTTATGGGTTTGGGAATGTAGCGCATTGGTAAAGTATCTGTTTAGCAAGTACTAAGGCCCTGGGTTCAATCCTTAGCACCTGAACAAACAAAAAAGAGAACACCGCACTTACTTTCACTTTTTAACCTCTTTGAAATTGGGGTGCCTCTTATAAGTGGCACACATTAGCTTTGCTGTCATCCAGCAGCAGCCCTGATATGGTTGTATGAAAGTACCTGCTGATACCTTGCTGAGGGACCAAGAAAAATGCATACATCTCTGTGTCTTTGTTTTAATGAAATTCGTATAATTTTAACCCACCTACTAGTACCACCCCTGTGCTAGGCACCTGTTCCAAATGCCCTGTGTATTTTAATTTAAACCTCACAACTCTATGATGAGGGTGCAATTATTATTCCATTTCATAGACAAAAATGTACAATATGCGGGGGCGACTTGTCCATGACCACACAGCTACATAACACATTAGTGCCATCCAGGCTGTCTGGTCCAGAGTCCATGCTTCTAAATCGCTAGGTATCACGTCTCTTACCTGTAAGATGCTATGAGCGTAAACCAGTCATTACCCTAAACACCTTTAAGGTTGTCTGATGCAAAATTGGCCAAGAGATCAACTAAAGCTAATAGTCTGGCAACACTTTAGCAATAAAAACACTATTCATTAAAATTTCCACCTGTTAGCCCTCGCTGAGCTTTCCCGGAAGCTAAAGGAGCGGCTCCTGCGCCACCTATAGGAATATCTGTACACTGCAGCAAGGCCAGTGAACTGTGAACCACTTGATGCCTGGAAGCTTTATCAGTCTCATAGAAGAATCTATGGGTAACTGAGTTCTAGGCCTGACACCACTGCTAACTCATGAGGAACCTTGGACATAGTCAAGACTTCAGAGTATCAAAACCAAGCCCTTGGGACAAGGAACCTCAACAACAGACTTCAGGGTGTCCAGTAAAACAGAAGACTGGATGACAAGGATCTTAATTACACATTCATTCAGTAAATATTTAGTAAACAACAACAGGCATTCTTTAGAATGGAGGTGTGATTTCTGCTCTTAGGGACGCTTTACACCCTATGAGGGGTGATACAGACAATAAACAGGAAATAAAGGAAAAGGATACATATGCATAGTACCAAACGCTATGCTAAGGGCTGGGGATTTAGCTCAGTGGCATAAGCATCTGCCTGCAAGTGGAAGGTGCTGAGTTCAATCCCCAGTACTGGAAAAAGAAAAAACACAAACAAATGCAATGATAACAATTAAACAGGATTATGAGAGTGAATGCTTGGGGTCTACTCTAGATGGTGAGGAAGCTCTCTGAGGACAATGTTTGAACTAACACAAAAAGGATGATATGAAGCCATTCTCAACCTTGAGAACTTTCTAGAGAGAGAAAAATGCATCAAGGATGATTAGGTGTTTAGTACTTCCTAGTCCATATTTCTGGTTCTTTGGAGGAATTAGGACAGGGGCAAGAGATTGCTGGGCATCCCTGAAGCAAAGAGACATTCTCTGGCATGACAAGGAAGGATTCTAGAAGGGATAACAAACTGGCTTTCAAAGGATGTTAAAATTTTGAAAGGTGGATTATAGAACAGAGAAAGACCTTCCATATATGAAACGGGAGGAACGGGACACACACAGGAGTCATTGGCTTGGCAATTCTAAAATCCAACTGGGAAAATACTTTGAGATCTTCATAATCTGGGATAGGAGTTATTATTCTTTGATTCTAGTGCCCAGAAGTAGTCCTCTCACCCAATGTTCTCCTTAGCCCTTGCTTGTGTCTTCTAAGAATTTCTGGCATTTCAGTGTGCCAGCTGATATGGGGGTTTATGAACAAGCCTTTGGTGGAGGTAGAGTGGTGAGTTGCTTTCTCAATCCAGTCTCTGTCATAGATGGTTGGAAGCCCAAGAGCCACTTGAAGTCCTGGACAGTTATTGTTCCTGTTAGTCTAGACTCATAGTTCCTCTGAAAACGAAACACTTAAAAAAAAACTCATTGTGTTAACATCTATTTGAATAAAAGAAGTATCATGTGCTAAAAGCTGTAACACAATTTGAGAACTAGTCCTCAGGCCCATGCCTCTCTTTCCTCTTTCTCATTTGGTGGAAAAGCCACATCCTTAGAATCTTTTCTCTGAATCTTATCCAGTTAAATGATTTTACGAGATCTTACACTCTTAATTTTACATTTTTCCTGTAGTACTTTAATCCATTCAAGGTTGTAACATGAATATTATTCCTATACTTTTAATTTTATCCTTGTCTCAAGCCTGAATTTTCATTTTCATTTTCATTTTAAAGGCTCTCTCAATTTATCTTTGAATCTTCAGGGTCAAAAAGAAATTATCTCTGAGAACTCCCAATTTTTTGAATATTTTAGATACTCCCTATTTTCTTTCGCTCCTACTTAAAAGCAGAACAATTCTCTCCTAAATTCATTTCTTCAAAAATCTTGGTAAACAAAATGTCAACCAACATATTTTACCAATGTTGTTTTACTATTCCTCACTACCAGAATTCATTAAGTACATGATTTTCCTCCCAAGATATTATCAACTTATAGTTCTATCAAATATTTTCCCCTGCTTTAATGAATCACCATCTTTCAAATCACTAATATTAACTTCTTTGCTTCATACCTAAGCCATCCCTTGAATATTAAGTCTTTGTTATTGCTTTTTTCCCTGAAAGAAAATCAAGTTTCTTTGTAATATAAGCTAGCTTGTGTTGCAGTAATGAGTAACCTACAACTCTCACTGGCTTAACGATACGAATGTTTTCACTAATCCAAAATCTCCCGAGTTCCATCCCCAGTACCGCAAAAAAAAAAAAAAAAAAAAAAATCTCCTGTAAATGTGGGCAATAATCCAAAGCACATACTCTCCATTTATCAGCCTCCCAGAGCGTACCATGCTACAGCAGTTCTTAAGCACCTTATCAATACATGCTCTGAGAGTTACCTCAACAGGGAAAAAAGAGAAAACAATCTGAAAATCAAGGACCAGCTCTTAAAATGTTCAACCTAAAAATTACCTACATCACTTTTACTCACATGTCAGTGGCCAAATTTTATAAACACACCTAAAGTAAAGAGTATGAGAGAATCCAATCCTCCTGTGCTCTTGGAAGGGGAACAGCACTAGAAATACTGAAAGGAAGAATTCTTATCTGCCCCTCTGCTGTTCATAGGATCTTCTCTTTGCCTTTGTAGTTCTGTAGTTGCACTACAATTCATTTCAGTGTCTGTTTATTTTTCCTAGTTAGCACAGTTCATGGCACAACCTGGAGCAAGCAGCGGGTGGTGATCTGCATAAGAGGGAAAGACCCAGAAAAGGGGAGTTATGACCCCAGCTAAGCTCAGGCAAGTGATAAACTATAGCTCTGCCCAGTCACCTCTCCATCAGGATGTCATCAGTGGTAGGTGTGCACCCCTGCAGCTCCTATGAATTCCTGTCATTGATCACTTCTAAAGAGCTCTTAGCCATTATTTCTTCAAAGGTTTCCCTCTTTGATTCTCCATCTGTCTAAATGTATGTTAAAAGATATCACCCAGCCTCTGCATCTCTTCTTAATCCTTTTCTATTTTCCGCTCTTTATCAAGGCTCTTGTCTGTGGCTTGTTATTGCTTCTAGTTCTCAGTCATAGTGGCTTATTTCATTTTTCATGTCAGTCATTTGATTGAAATTAATGTGTGGGAAACCTGAGCCTTGTGATCCTTTCCTCCTGAGAAGATTTGCATTCAATCCTGCCAAGAATGGAAGGTGTTAGCATCTTGAGATGAACATGCTGAAGGTTATGATTTAATAAAGAAGTCTTCAGATTGAAATGATATGACCAGTGTGCTCCTGTCTGGAGGAAGGGGTAAAGAGAGGACCTGGAGCATGAACAATTTCACATAAAACATGTCCAGGATGTATACAGCACTGCTTCCTGTAATGTCAGCTAGAATGTATTTAAAAGATAGCATCCAGTTGTAGACGGGGCTGGGGAATGTAGGGGAAGCTTTTGCTAAAATGAAGATGACATGGGATACTAGCAACAATTAGCAGCTT
The DNA here is from genome assembly GCA_004027595.1 of Dinomys branickii. Lineage (NCBI taxonomy): Eukaryota > Metazoa > Chordata > Mammalia > Rodentia > Dinomyidae > Dinomys > Dinomys branickii. The sequence goes on along the minus strand of PVLD010007457.1, from coordinate 64,882 downwards.
CTAGAGACTGGTGATAGTCTCTCATTTCCCAAACCATATCTGATATACAAGGCCCTTAGGAGTTATGTCCGTAGGACATAACTATTCCTCCACACAGCTCCAGGGTCATGGACCTGGGGGGCTTCTGTAGACCACGACTTCCTATTAGGAAGTCACAGAGCACACATCAAAGATGAAAATGTACGTACAGCTTGTAATGACTGTAGTTTTTGTGGAAATGTTTTGAAATATTTTTATGACTTTGCTTTTTAAATTATCTGGGTAAGAGTAATTCGTATTTAATTCACATTGGGCTCAAGTTTCTTAAGAATTAATGGGTTTAATGTAGTGCTATTGCTTATGGACATTTAATTAGAAGTTTCTTTGTGTATGTTGTGCCATTTTTAGTGTTTTTCAGCACTTCCTTTTACAGGCCCGTGAAAAGCTCTCATTCCCCGGATACTTTGCCTATACTCCCAAGGGGATAAAACAATCTACAGGCTAAGTGTCAAGGAAGAAGAGCTCATTCTACTGTCCTACCTGGGAGGGAAAGACTTTCTCTCCAGAGTGGGTCCAGCTATCAGCTTGTCACAGAACCTGAGGAGTAGGGAGTAGACAGGCTCTGTGTCCTGAAAGACCTAGGTAACAACTAGCACTAATGGAATTAGGGACAGAACACAGCAGAGAGTTACAGCAGGCAGAGGGAGGAGGGCTGGCCATGGTGGGGGAGCTCGGAGAAGATCTCTGGGTCTCGTTTCAAGCAGTAAATGATGATCATCCATCCTTGAAACACAAATTTCCTTGGTTTCTCCTTCCCCTGTGCCTGGCTGCTGAGACAGGGAATGCGAGAGGAAGAACGTGTTAAGGGGACCTGGGGGTGGCTGCTCTGCCAGGTGATGCTGAGACACCCAAGGGGAAGCACCTAGTAGGACCACAGGATGCGTGAGTCTGGAGCTCAGGAGAGGAGGCTATGACGCTTATCAAATCCTCAAACCTTCTGCATTAGGGTGTTTAGGTACAAGTAACAAATAGCAGTTCTAAGCAGAAAAGGAATTTATCCAAAGATTCTTTTGGTAGTTCACAGAACTGTCAGGAGGGCTGGAGAATTAAGCTCGGTGTGATGCAGCCAGGAACAATCCCTGCAATCACGTGCACAACGCAGTCTGCTGAAGAAACTATCGCTGGCGTCAGGCAGCAGGTGCTTTACCTCCTTCTGTTGCTGCAGCTGCCATGGAAACCCCGCCTCCTCACAACCAACTTGTCGCCAGAGAGAAGCTTCTGTGTTTTCTTTTTTTTTTTTAACTACCACTAGACCTGCCACCCTAGCTTCAAGGGACACTGGGAAATCAAGATTCTAGTACATTTAGCCCAAGTGAATATCAAATATTCTTTATATTCCTTACAAATCACCTCATGAAAGCTGCTAGAAACCACTAGCACAGAAGGAGTAGAAAGGAAAGGCCCCTCTTGAAGTGTTTAGCCTTTGAAAGTGGAAGGTGCTCACAGGATATTTTTCCCTAGTCCCACCTCAAACTTGCTGCTTGTATTTTGAAGAAGAGTCTATACTCACGCAATAAGATAGACAGCTGCCTTCTTCCCTAGAGGGAAAGGCTCCCCCACCCTGTGTCCTTAATAATGTTGGAATCCAGAATAAAAAACACCTTGCGGTAGGTTCAATGGTCTTCACTGAAAAACACTCTAGAACACAACTGCTGGTGAAGAAATGTACTATTTTTTATTTATTCTTGAATGTGTAGGTCCTTTTAAAGTCAGTTATACTTCCCCGTACAATATTCTTTCCTCGCGTCCCTAGCCACTTTGGATCCAATGGCTACATCTAGAAAAGGTCCGCCCTAGATATCCAAGAAGGTACATCTTGAGGAATGGGCATACAGCTCAAGAAACAGCACCAGCTGATGAGGACTTTCCTCAAAGCAGCTCCATTTGGCCGGTGAATCCTTTTCCCTGCCCTGATCAGAACTCCCCTAGCTGTGTCCCACAGCTAGAGTTCCAGTTCCTGTGTGGCCTGAGCCTCAGAGAACCAGTTATGATCGTTCAAGCTGGGAAGTCTCTGAGAGATCACTGTTCTCAGCCACCCGCCTACCTCAACTTTATGGACAAGGAAACCAAGCCCAAGGCCACACAACCCATAATTAGCAAAGCCAAACTGAAGGTGTTCAGACTCTTGAATCAGACATATTTCTGCTATACCTCCTTACCTCCAAGTAACCAGCATCTGCCTCCTGCTCTAGGAACACCTGGAGCAAGCAGGGGGTGGTGATCTGCAGAAGCGGGAAAGACCCAGCAAAAGGGAGTTATGACCCCAGCTAAGCTCAGGCAAGTGATGAACTGCAGCGCTGCCCAGTCACCGTTCCATCAGAATGTTATCATCGGTAGGTGTGCACTCCTGTCAGGATTCTCCTTCTGGTTGGAGCACTGAACTATGAGTGAAATAATGTTTTACCATGACCCTGGGCTCCCAACTATGCATGTTCTAACTAGTGTGAGATCATGGCGATGAGCTGCCTACGAGTCTGGTAATCTAGTTAACCAGACAGTGGTTTGGATATAATAAAGGCCTATATACCCTCTTAGTCTTAGAGATGGGGATGGGGCTCCTAAGCAAATGGCTAAAATGCAATATGTGCCATACTAGAAGAAACAGGGAGGACTCACAGAGACGGTCCTCCCAGCAGGAGTTTATAAACATGCTTGGCGTGAGAATAACTGAGTCCAGGAGAAGGAGGGGACTCAAAGAAAAATAGACACGGAGGATAGGGATGAGAAGCAGCTGTGATTCTTTCTGCCTATCCAACTCCCAGAGAGGAGAAGCTGCAGACAGCCACAAACATGTCTCCTGTCTAGGTTTCAGGGAAGACTGAGCCTGTGGGCCTTGGAGGAATGAGAACAATCCAGAGACTTGTGGTATCCTGAAAGCAAGTTAAAAGGGTATTTCAGGGTGGCAGTGGTAGTTAGGGTGAAATGCTATGGAGAGCTCAAGGCAGTTGAGGACTCAGAAGTATTCATTTGATTTGGCAACTGGGTGGTCACTGGTGACTTCTATGCAAAATTATAGACATCTGAAGGGTAACTGAAAAAATCCACAAAAATAGACTATTTTTAAATTAAACTTGGCAGACATGGAAAAAACTGTAAGGGACAACAGACTTAAATATTTTATTTTACTCTTGGGAACTTTGGTTATTTGCAGGCTATGGAAAGGTAACTAATGGAGAGCGGGGCAGAAGCTCCCTGGAAATGGGAGCAGAAGCATAAGTGAGGGGCAAAGCTTTGGTGGGCAGACAGCAGGATTCAAGAAATAGAGAACTAGCTCGGAGCAGGAGGGATGGCGATGAGGAGGACACAGACACAGGGCACCAGGAGGGGGAAAGAGTCAACGGGCAACACAGGTCTTGCTTTAGGACCTCTCTTCTGTGAGGCCGACAATGAAGTCAGCCATTTGCTGAGAGCAAAGGTGAAGGTCATGGATGAGAAAGAAGAACAATAGCAAGTTAAAGAATTTTCAATCAATACTGAGCCTGTCAACTATGACTCTGTCTCCCTTAGCAGCAAGGAAGAGGGAGCAGAAAACAGGCCGATGCAAATAATGAAGAAAGGTTGACAGTTTCAGCAAAAGGTAGAGGGGATGGGAAAGTTCAGGCTGCTGATCAGAAGGTCTGGTGATGGACCCTGAGTTCAGGCTGGGAAGAAAGAGGCTCAGGAGAAGACCAGGCGTTTAGAAGACAGAGGGATGAGGACATGGAAATGGACTAAAGGGTCAGGCAATTTCGGCAGTAGTGAGTGTGTGAGCAGAAGAGGAAGCACTGGAGGTGGCGGTGGAGGACAGGATCAAAGGCTCAACTCAAGAGTGCAGCCGGTGATCCCATGGTGTGAGACCGGCAGCAGAGCAGAGCCCAGGAACAAGCAAGAAGTGGCCTAGGTACTAGCAGCCAGGCAAAGACCTGTTGCCAGAAATGGGTACAGGAAGCCAGAGTCTACCGGGCTGACGGGAGGCAGGACGTGGAGCAGAACCTAAGGAGGGCTTGGTGGTTGCCACTCAGCAAGGGGTTACTGAAGCAGTCAGGGTGCACAGTGAGCAATTGCTAGAACTCAGGAAGGGTCAACTAACTCGCAATCTGTGGAAGAATGCTTTGCAAGTTCAACCTACACTGGTTTTTGCACTAAAATCCCCTTTGCATCAACTAAAACCACACTACTATCCCGTTTCAAATCACACCCAAGAGCCACCTTCTCTTCTAAGGCTCAGCACCATGATAACCCAGTACTCACTATATTTCTATGGCATGACCTTGTCAAAGGCTAAAGAGTTTAACTGACTTCAAAATGGGGCCACTATGGGAACAAGTAATGCCAGGTCAGTATAAAATGTCAGCAAAGAACTGCTGAAGGTAGTTGCTTGGCAAGCAGGATTTCTTTCTTGAATTTACAGAAAGTCATGTTATATCTTCTGCATGCAAAAACAAAATAAAACAAAACTATGACTAAAACATTGGTGCGAAGTACTTAGGGAAACCCAAGGAAAAGGTAATGCCATGGGGTAACCAGTGTTGGAAAGGCAGGGTACTCTTTGAGAGTTTCCTTGCTTCTCATCTCTCTTTGCTTAGGTGCCAAAAGAAGCCTCTCAGCTTGGAGTCTCAGACCAGAAGGAGTGTGGGACGCTCTACCATGTGGCTAAGATCCCTTCAGTCCAGCAGCTGATCCTTGAGTCCAACAGCCCACACCCAAACTGGGAGCCTTACTGGGAGCAGGCAAGTCAAATTTTTAACCGGAAATCTCCACTTCCTCTTTGTGCTCTCCAGCTTATTCTGTGGAATCCTCTGTCAGATTTGAGCCCGTCACAGCCTTCATGGGCTTTCCAGTGCCCAATAACATGAAGCCCACTGGAGGGTGAGGGACATGTGGAACAGGAAGGAAAGATAGCCAAGGTCAGGGGTTAGTGAGGTAAATACAGAAAGAATCGTGCTAAGCCAGCTAGAGAGAAAATTCAACAACTGAAAGAGAAATGGCTAGAGCCCAACCCAAAACCATCATGTGAGCCCCAAAGATTATGCTCGAGTCCAGAGATTCCCTGAAGACTACTTGCCTGAAGACTATAGTGATGACTTGGTTACCCCAAACTAGAAAACACAACTATAGAAACCCACCTACATAGGAAATCTTAGCAATTGCTGCTAAAAGAATGGTAAGCCAGTAGCAAGCTTTTGGTGAAGTGCAGATCTCTCAGCCTGGGTGAGAAGGAAATGGGTAGTACCATCAACTTATAAGGGGAGAAGAAAGGTTTTCTGATTTTTTTTAAATGGCTCATTTACAAGAACTTCGTCAGGCTGCATCTCTCAATAAAAACAAAGCCATGACCTGAGGCTTCCCTGAAATTAGCCATGCTGTGACAGGACCAGGAAAAGCTGTCTCCAGGCCAGGGCACAGAAATGTCTGGCCCATAGCCCCCCCAACAATATCAGCAATAGGTCTCTTCTCAATCCAGCCCTTGCTTGGAAGGAAGCCTGTACCTCATTTTCTGGCTATGCCACTTCCTTACAAATGCCCCCCAGGGACCATGAAAGTCCATCTGAGGTGCAGCCTTGAGTTTCTATTCCTATGGCTTTCATAATGTTTCTTCGTATATTCTAAGAGAATTGAAGTCCTGAAATTGCTTCTCATCAAAGGACACTACTTTCTCACCTCTCGCTCTTCTCTTTCCTCACCTTTGACAGCACTTCCCCAGGAATGCCTAGGCTACTGCTGGTCCCCATGGCCTTCTCCAATCTCTAACATAAAAGCATGCTAGTGAAGTGTTGGCTTTTTCTGGGCTGTGGACAGCCTGGAGACAGGCAAATCGGAGGACTTACTTCTGATCTTTGGCTTTGCAAACTTGGATAGGTAAGGAATGAGAATCTCTAAGCAGGAGAGACTCCAGCAGAGTGAGCTGGTTCTGGGTCATTCTCATGCCCAGAGAAAGCTGCGCCTGAGGCAGACAGCAACTGCTTCACAGTTCTTCCCAAGAAGAACTCAGTATCCAGATGTCTGAACAGGAATGAAAAAGGGGTGCCCACTGGCAAACACAAGAATCACTTCTAGGAAGATAGATTGTGACACCAAAAAAATGCTATTAGCCCGAAGTAAGTGGCAGAGAAGGCAGACTCTGAAGTTGACATCTTAATGCAAGTGAAATCTGAGCCACAAGATATAAGTGCACTCTGCACAGCCACCCAGCTCAGGCAAGAATGCCATCCCACCCAGAGGACTTTCACAGCAGCCACCTAAGCCACCCTCAGGAAAGGGACTATGAAAAACAAATACCCTGGAAACCGTTAGAACCAAATAGGCACCAATTGAGACCTACGGCCTCTAGAAGCCTCCATTTTTCTGCCTGGGCAGGCACTCTGTCCCAACAGGACAAGCAATGGTAAACAGTAACAGTCTTTGGCTGTGCTGGGCCAGGGATCACAGGCCTACCATATGGCCAAACCTTACTCCCTTCTTTTACCCACTTCAGAGCCAGGAGGAGTTCAGATACATACACTGCTCCTGAGCCCTGGCCAATAAAATCTGAGAAAGGTCTGCTTTCTTCAGCATGGAATTCACCAAGAAAGTTAGGTCCTGCAGAGCCTGACCAGGCACGGTCCTACAACATGATTACTCTGGCAATAAGGAAGACCTCCCTTTTTCCTGTTTATTACTGAAATCTTGTCTGCAGAGGATGCACTGTGGCTCCCAAATAAATGCTGTAGATGTAAATGGCAAGGAAGAGCACTGCACAGCTCAACAAGACTCATCTCACATCCACATTCTGAGGAGAATAAGTTGGAGGATGGGGAGGAATGGTCAGCGGGACAGGACACCGGCCACCAGAGCGCTCAGTCTCCTTCCAGCTCTCACACCTGTGAGATGCTGTTTGCCAAGCGGAAAGACATTCTCTTTGCTTTTTCGCTTTCCTGGAAGAAAACACATACATATATATTTGGAATTAGAGCAGGCAAAGGTAGGGTTTGTTAACATGAAAAGGCCAGTGTCGAGACTGGGGTTTTCCAAAGTCAAAGTTTTATTCTACCCCAAAAATCCAGCAGCATACCTCATGAAGGCTACTAAACGTTGTGTGCTAAGTATCATAAGTAATTGGGAATGGTGGGTCAGACCTTAGCTCATAGTTAGCTGTACATGTCAGTGTGATTAACAGCATTGAACTGATGCCTCAGGTCTACACGGACAAGACTACCGGAGTTTTCTCTACTGCAAGCAACACTCCTGCCTTCCCTACACCCAGATGCTAAAGGTAGCTTTTCTTCCTCAAATGCAGATAGAGACCAGGCACTATGGCATACTAAGAAGATATGTCTCTTATAAATACAACAATCATGTCAATAACTAGCTCCAAATGGGACCTATGACACCTGCCTCCTTACCCTAGTTCTACTGCTAATTTGCTGGGTGACCCTGGACAGCTTACATGCACCTCTCTGAGTTCCGAGCCTCATTGGTAACCAGCTGGCGAGCCCTGCCCTGCTTTCGCTAGAGGCTAAGGGGTTAGACATGAGAGTTTATTGTCACCACTATCCCTCGTGCCACCCAAGCAGCTTCACATTAGGTTGCCCTACACGTGCTGTTCAGGTGCCCCTCGCCCACCCAGTCACCACCCTCCTTGCCAGCTTGTAGTAATTCATTACCATGTGTCGTCGCCGCCTCTTGGGCTGGATGCCTTCCTGCATGTAGGGGGGCCATGGGAAGCCCTGAGGGGTGGAACATCCACTCTCGTTGGACAACTCCTCAGAGTCTGAGTCCTCTAGCCTTGGCTGCGCAAACCGTTTCTCTGGGTAGATCTCCTTCAACCAGCCCTCAAAGAACACCTCCAGGCAGCGGCCAGCCTCTGCGACCTCCGAGTCAGGCTGATGAAGAGGAAAACACTTTGTCTGGTCTGTTTCTATCAGCCCCTCTCTTCCAGGCCTTTCCCTCAAAAGCTATACAGAAACCAAAAATCCTGGCTGGACCATCCTGGGATCTCATCCTGGGATGTCTAGAGCTTGGGATGTTCTCCTAGAGCTCTAGGTAACATGTTTAGTAGCAGCTCTTAAAGTAGAAGTGATTTAAATAAATACCCACAGGTGGCCAGTCACAAGTGTCTCCTTACCTTCCCAAGACTATGCTAAGGTCTGAGTGCAGGAAAGAGCCTGTAAATTAAATGCTCACCACAGTGGGCTGTAAGACACTGTTCCCAGGTCCTCCTGGCACCCCAGGACCAAACCTGATTCCCCACCCTCACCCTCACCCTCACTCCCATCCAGCCACGGTCATCTTAGGTCCCTGGGAGGGAAATGAGAGGGAGGAAAAATAGACAAGACATACATAATTGAACTTAGCACAGTTCCAGAACATGAGGCGCACATCTGACACCACCTCCTCTGGTGTGGTGTAGTGAGCTGGGTCCTTCTTTTGCAGCTTCCTTCGGATGATTGACAGGTCCATGGGCCTTTTGATAATCTGGTAATAATGCCGGGCCTTGGGAGAAGAGAGCAGGGGCAGAGACAAAAGAGGAAGAGAAAAAAATGTGTAGGTGTAAATAAGAAGGGGAGAGAGATGAAAAACGAGTTGGAATATAAGTGAAAGAACAGAAGAAAGATAAGGATGAGGAAGAGCAGAAATGAAAACATGGAGGAAGACGACAGAAGAGAAAGGGAAAAGAGGCTTTTGCAACTAGAGACCGTCCTCATGGTGAAATAAATCAGACCCACACGTGTACGCACCGTGGTGCCTCCCTAGTGTAAGAACCTGAAAGAGTAAATAAAACTGAAAGGTACAATAGATATTCTGAAAGGGAAAGACACTGCTTAACAGGAGAGAACAACTGGAATAAGAGAAAGGAGAAAAGAAAGGAGGAAGGGAATGTATATCTATAAACACATAAGATAACTAAGATAATCGTACTACTAATTTCTATTGGTTTATTGAAAGGAACCATTAATGTTTAATTGTTTGGTCAATCTTGCACACCTATATCTGGTAATCTGAGCAACTAGTTTGAAGATAACAACAAGTAATACAACAACCATTGTTGATTTTCTATTATCTTGTTTTCAAATTCTGTATTGTTTTTATAGTTTTTGTGTTGTTTTGTTCTTTGTTTTTGCTATTTTGTTTTGTTCTTTTCTCTTTAAAAAAATTTTTAAAAGGGAAAAGAGGATGCGTCATTTGACAAGGCAGGTTTGGTGCAGTAGCAGTTGTGGTAGAGGAAAAGAGGAGGCTAGAGAGGTCCCTTGGACCATTCACAAATTAATATTCTCACTACTTCCAGCAGCTATTCCCTGAGCCCACCCCAGGTACCACTATGATCCTGTCCCATGGCCTGGGGTGTGAACCTATAGAACACATGACAGAGTGGGATGTTTATGTCAAAAGCTCTAAAAGATTTGCCATGACTGGCCTAGGTTCTCTGAGCAGTTAGGACAGTAGTCGGCAGAAGGAGTGAGGCTTTCCTTACCAGGGGGCTCACAGGTTCGTGGAAGGGCAGGCTGAGGCTATTACAGCACAAGGACAACACCAGCTTCTCACACTTCTGCAGAAATCAGAATTGGCAACGGCGTCATTTTGGTCCTCTGACCACACCCCATCCCTCAATAAGAACTAAACATGGCTTAAACACAATTGATGACTGCCTGACCGGATTCCACAGGGTATCAGCTGCTATACACTAAGGCACAGTGCAGCGCCCCAGGCCAGAGAATTGCTAGAAGAGGAAAAATCACAGCTCCCATGGGACAAGTCATTGGGCACAGCTCCGAAGACAACCACAGAAAGACTTCTCAGTCCCTCTGGACAGATGGAGCTGCCCCAGACAGAAAAGCTTATGTCTAGAGACCTCTGCATACCTTCTGGTCACGTATGCTCAGGCCAGGAAGTGCCCGCACTCCGGGCTGGCTGTAGCGGGCATTCTCACAGTCGTACTCCATCTCAGGCTGCGTCAGGCTGCGGCACAAGGTACACACCCACTCTCCCCTGCGTGGGTAAGTGAGGCCATGTTAGCTTCATCTCATTGCCCAGAGCACCTTTCCTGTCCCTCTGCCTCCACACAGGCACTGGGGGCAATGGCACGGGAAACTGAGTTCCTGCGCTGCCCTGGATTCAATGGCTCCCTAACCACAAGCTTAAAAGAAATTCAGTACTTCAGAATTTAATGAATCCCCCCCAAAATAGCAAGTATGGAGAGCCTAATGCGGGGGTACTGGGACAAATCTGTGCACAGGAAGAAGCTGAGAACCAAGGGAAAAGGGGAGCAAACCAAATTTCCAGAAGGCACACAGCTGTAGGGCGCCATACCTCACAGACCCACACTTCACATGGGCCCAGCAGAGGGTTGTAAGCCCACCCTAAGGTTCCATGGACATGGCTTGAAGTAATAATATAATCCTTCTAGCCAGATGCCCACCCTGGATGGGCATGACTCACCCTGGAAAGCTGAGCAGGGCTGGCACGTGGCAGGAAAGGTGGAACACTTTGGGGCAGCGATCACAGCACAGCAGCTCCCCACCATTGAGGCACACGGCACAGAAGTCCTCATTCTCTATTGGGACTGGAGGACCTTTCTTGGCTCCAGGAGTTCGAGGAATGAGCTTGTGTTCTTCAGGAGATGTGCCTTCCACCTCTGGTGGCCGCTGCCCAGCCAGAGAAGTGACAGTGACCTTTCTTCCCCCCAGACCTGGGGCCTGGATGGCATCAGACACCTTATCCTGGCTGACCTTAGGGAAGAGGGCACAGAAGTGACAAGTGGTTGAAGGCTGCATGGTCAGAGAGTGGGAGGCCCTGAGCACTTACTACGAGAACCACTCACTGAGGATCACAAGCCAGCCAACTCCCACCTGGCACAGATCTCTCATAGATCTATGTATCCCATAGGCCCCTTGCAGTGAGGACAAAGTCTAGCCAAGCTATCACCCCACTCATTCAGGATAAGCCCAAAAGCCAGAATTCTGTCAGTAGCACAGACAGGGAAAGCTCCTTAGCCGGACCAAAGTTCTAGGCCAAGGCCAAGTGAAGAGGTACCTTAATGGTCATGCAGGAGGACTCAGTGCCACACTCAATGACCAGCAAGAAGCTCCCACCCTGATCATTCTTCTGGGGCTTCAGCTTGAACACAGGCATCTCTCCTGAGGAGGCAGCACAGATCTTGAGTCGTTCCAGTCGCACATAGGGGATCTTGGGCTCTCTATTGAAGGTCCTGTGATAAGAGAGATACTCTGGGTCTCAGGGGGAGCTCCCAGTGGCTCCAACCCTAAATAAGGCTCATCTAAGGTCCTACAATTGGATAACTACTCAAGATCTCCTCAGTTTGACCCTGTATTGGTCCGCAATCTGCCCTCTTACCAGCTATGCCTGGCCAGGTCCTGTCAGATACTGGGAACCCCTTTGATTTAGTCCTTGATCAAAGAAGAGGAATCCTGAAGTGCAGGGACTGCACACAGAGTGTACGCCTCACCGTGCAGGAGCAAGGGTATCTTAGACAGCCAACCATACAACCCTCTGGAAGGTCTGGGGCCGAAGAAGACCGGTGCAGACAAAGTTCTACTTCTAGCTAAGTCCCTAGCCCTGTCCTGGAGGGAACGGCTTCCTAAACACAAGCTTAAAAGAAATTTAGTAAAGAAACTCTGGGTAAGCCATCAAGGATGCTTCCTCCTTGTGCCAACCTCAGAGGGTGTGAAATTAGGGATGAGAAGCAGAGGTTGCCAAGAATCTCTTACCTGATGCTCTGGTCTTCCTTTGCATTCAGTTTCAGGGCCCCTTGCTCAAAATTCTCATACTCTGAAGAAAAATAAATAAATAAATACATTCCTGTGGCATGCATTTGTGACAGTGTACCTGATCACCTCTACCTTCCATTCATGTCTGTTCTTCATACCCTCCGCCATACACCTGTCGCACAATTGTTACCTACCCTAGAATCATTCGTAGTGGTGGCCATTCTATCACAAGTCTCCTTCCTGAGAGAGGAGGAAGGCCACCTTTTTATAAAATGTGAGTACAGGTGACACTCAGAGGCTGCTCACAGGTGAGTGTTAGGTCAGGCACCCAGGAACCAGCTTCTCATCTTCAAAATGAACCCAGAAATCACTTGTTCCCAGGATGCTAGTGCTGTCTGCTCTGAGAAGTCATTCTGTGCAGTCCAAGTCTTTTCACCAAAGTGCTAGGATCCCAGCTCCCACTCTGGACCAGAGCTCCAGGGAGGCCTCCCATGCAGAGCCCGGTCTGTAAGGGTGGGCAGGGAGCAGTGATGGGGGAAAAGGAGGAACTAGCACTTATTTTGCACCTGTACAGCACCAGGCACTGTCCTAGCCTTTTATATGGGCAGAGTCCAAAAAATGTAATTTAACTGCATAAAAAAACAGGATTATATTATTATGTGTAATAACAAACAATAATATTACAGTGGTTCCTCAGTCAGTATAAGAAAAAAAGGATAAAAATTATTTCTTTTGTGTTCATTTATCAAGTGTATACAAAATAAGCTGAAGATTAAAAATTAGGCACATATCAAATACTGAACTAAATAGGTCCCAAATAATCAATAGCTATCCAACGTCTAACCTCACAATTGGTCCCCACCTCCCACAGGAGAAGCAAACCTTAACCTAGCTCGATCTGAGAATGGGTATGGATAGCTGAGAATATCAGAGGCAAGTTCCAATGGTCCAAATTCCATTGACTCTGAAGCACAACACAACTGGACATTATTTGTGTGGATACACAGAAAATTCTTGCTACTACAGGGGCTGGGGGTATAGCTCAGTGGCGTAAGTGCTTGCCTGGCAAGTGCAAGGTCCTGAGTTCGATCCCTGGTACCGGAAAAAAAAAAAAAAAAAGATCCTGAATCTTGCTACTACAAGTAACTCATTAAGTGATTTAACTAGTTACTTGCCCCAGCAGCCTTTGAAGTAAGTCTAAGTCGTCTGACATAGCAAGAAACCATCTCAGGGAGGTTATTTCACTTCGGGTCATATAAAAACACAGAATTGTGGTGTAACGTAGATCTGCCTGATTCCAATGTTAGACGTGCTTTTTTTCCAGGCTAACCCTTGAGGGGTAGGTTCTTGTCTTCCCTTACATACAATAGGACTCTCTGTATGGGGAATGTGCCCAAGAAGCAACATGGATCAGACCTGACCATGGTGAGGGAAACAGAACAGCAGCAGTCAGTTCAGGAGGTGAGACATGCACTCAGCCTTAGATAGAAGCAGGAAAACACAGACTTTGAGCCTGTCTGCTGACCTCTATCTCACCTGCAAGAGCTGAGTCCACCTGCTCAAGTCTGGTCAACACAAAAGACAAGCTGCTTACTCGCATCTCACCTTTTGGGTTCTGATACTGCTGCAGAGCTGTAGTTGTGCTGACTACTGGTGCCAGTGGAGGCTTTTTCACAGAGAGATTAATTGGCTCCTCCAGTTCTGAGGAAATAGCCAAGTCCTTGGGAGCATCCAGACAAGGGGCTGTGGGGCCTTGTCCCACGGGGTCAGTGAAGTGAGTGGAATCTTCACTTTCCATCTTTCAAAAATAAAAGATCAGTAAGAATCAAAGAAATCAAACACATTTGCCATCAATGGTTTCAGAGATATTAAGCTAAGGCAGGATAAGGCCTTCAGCAGCCAACCTTTTGCTCAGTGATAAGCAGAGGAAGTTGACTGGCATTTTCTCAAAACTTACCTTACATAGGGAATTCTCCAGGGAGGAATCAGCCCCATCCTTGGGGCACAGGCTCTCAGCAGTTCTGCTACAGCCAGGACTGGAACTGGACCTAGTTTCCAGCTGCATGTCAGAAACTGGGGGCATGCTCTGCAGAGGACAAGTCGCCAGACTTGGCATAGCCTGCACATGACCAGATATTAGACTGGGCCCAGCCTGAGAGTGCTCACTGGCTAAGGTTGTGATGGAATCACTCATTAGGTTGGGCATGGACTGGAATGTGCCACGTACAAGACCCGGCATGGCCTGTAGGTGACCAGTTGTCAGGCTTGGCATGGTGTGAGTTTGAATACTCGTCAGGCTGGACACAGTATGTGGGGAACCGCTCAGCAGATTCGGTACTGACTGATGAGCGTCAGCTGTCAGACCACTCACGCTCTGGATCTGTGGCTCCAGGGTCCTCGCCAGCCTAGTAGATGACAACTCCATCTCCAGAGAGTTGGAAAAGCCCATGATGCTCACTGAGGTGGAATGCTACAAGAGCAGGGACAAAAGTAGAAGCAGGCTGTTAGCTGGGGATGGTGGAAGGAAGAGAGGAGACCCACCCACAAGAACTTTAATACTCAGATTCCACTGTGGCCTTGGTATCTGGTTGCCGTTGGGAATTCAGTCAACGCAGGAAGTCCTGTTCTAATTTCTGACCCCAAGGAGCATGCTACAATATGCCAGAGTGGGAGACACTGGCTGAGGATGCTGGTGTGTGTGAGTGTGAGCATGCACACTTGTGCGTGTATGTTCACTAGAGAAAAGCGAAGGGAGAGCCTACCACCCGGCCTGAAGTGTACATACACTATTAGCCACATTTCCTGCCTCCAGTCCTACCCTTAAAGAGTTGAACTGTAGGACTTTAATTCAATTTTCATTTATCTTAGTTTCTTTTATCTCATTGCTTAGACAAAATACCTGATGCCCAAATTTAGGGGAGGAAAGGTTTATTTAGCTCACAGTTTGCAGAGGTTTCAGTCCATAACCAGCTGGCCCCATGGCAGGGCAGATGGGCAACAGTTCACGGCAGTGGAAGATACCAAAAGCAACAAGAGCAAAAGGGGGGGACCAAGCCTCATCCCCTCTCTTATATTTTACACAGGCTACCTGCCCTAGGGCAGGGGTAGCAGTCACATCGCCAAGCCAACACTAGACAATGAACCAATCACAAACTCTAGATTCAGCTGCCTCAGAAAAGCCCACCCCTCATGACCGCATGAGGTTTTGGGGGAAAATCCAGACACAAATCATGGCATCATCCATTCGGCTTGTTACCGGAATCATGGAAAGAAGTTCATAAATCAAGGCACAACTGCATATTACAAGTGGTCTCTATTCCTTTCAAGGAGTCTTTTCCCATGTAAAAGAGGCAGGAGGTTAATATTCAAACATGATCTCCCTCAGAGCTTCTTCTCCACCAGGATGCCGAGGCTCAGGGAGTCCCAGTCAGGTCAGGGAAAGGTGGGTGAACTCCAGAGCCTCTTGTAGACTTGCTCATAAGTTCCAGTCACCACTAGCATTTTATGAAGGCCGTAAATACAACACCTGTAGGTCTTTTCTAACCTCAGTGTACCTGCTTATCCTTTTCCAAACCGGAGAAACTCTTAATGTGATCCAGTCTGTACAATCCCTGGATGAGGTGATGATGTTCCAACTCCAAAGGTTCTTTTCCTACACCTAACTACTTAGTGATGTAAGAAGGACTTAAAAGGTTAATGAAATGAAGTTGAAGACATAGATATCAGCACCAAATCTATTTTTTTCAAATTTAAAAAAAAAAACACTTGACAGAGGGGAGGGCAGGAGACTATCAGTAGTTCTAAATGTTTTTGTTTTGCTTTTAAATTCAGGGTCTTGTTAGGTTACCCAAGCTGTGCTCAAACTTGTGATCCTCATGCCTCGGCCTCCTAAATAGTTGGGATTATGACCATGTGACACCAAGCCCAGTGTCAAAATGTAACCCTCATGAATTTATAAATATGTTAACCCTGTCCTTTAAAAAAAAAAAACCTAAACATATAACAACTCAACTACTTTTAAATCAAAGAGAAAACTAGGAGTAAGCGTATCTAGGTTCCCCACATCAGTGTCCTAAATGTGTCATCCTTTCCCCGTGTATAAGATATTGAGGTTACCTCAAGAAAACAAACACTTAAAATACATTCTCAAGTTTCAACATAAAGTTAACAAAGCTCTGCTGTGGTGAAGACTGTCCTCATCTCGGTAGATGTCACTCCTCATCTCTCAGTTCTGCAAACCAGACCCTAGGAAGGAGGCATCAGTGAGCCACCCACCTCCTCACCAAGCAAACACCAGGCCTCATCATTTCTGCCGTAAATACCAGTCAGATATACCTGCTAATTCTTCTCTGTGCTGATGGTGGCCTGGCCTCACCTCCTTTCATATCTCCCTGGACAACGGGAGTGGCTTCCTCGGTGCAGAAATACTTAGAACACATCTGATCGCATCATTCCTGTTTATAAAACCCTGCAGTGAACAGCGCTCTCCCTAAAATGAGAGCCAAAACGCGGAGCAGGCTTCCAAGCCCGTAATGACCTGTTCCCTGTCCTCTGCAGCCACAGCTCCTATGACAACCCAGACTCCCCCTCCACTCACGACCCTCCCTCCCGCCTTTCAGACAGAGGACTTACTGTGTGAGAAACAATGTCCTCCCCTTCCCCCCAGGTCTGCTTAGCCTTCAGAACTTGACTCAACTGCCGCTTTTGCAACAAAGCCTTCTTTCATTCTGTAGTCCAGGCCAGTCCTCCCCGCCTGCTTTATGCTCCCATAATGCCTTGCCTTCATATTTCTAGTCTCACGGTATAGTTTGTGATAGCATTTGATTAATTTCTGTTTCCCCTATGAAACTGTAAACTCCATCAGGGCATAGATTTTTGTCTGTTTTGTTTACCCGCTGTGTTCTTAGGCCTGAGAGCAGTGCCTGAATGAACACATGAATTAATGAGCTACTTAAAATTTCAAAACAATACTATATGACTGTTTATTCTACAACTCTCAAGCCAAATGAACAGCAGCTTAGTTCTACTAACAACTGAGTCTGTGAGTTTCCCTAAAATAATGATTATTTTAACATAGCTAAAATTTATGGAGAATTTGCTATACACAAGGCAATTTGCTAAGTGTTTTACATATATTACCTCATTTAATCTGCATAATAACTACTAAAGGGTTGTGGTGAAGGTGAAAAGAAAGAATCCATGTAAACATTTAGAGTATTTTCTGGGATACTAGACGTACTCAATAAACTCCAGCTGCTTTTACTATTGCTTTTATTATTTTTATTATTGTAACTGTGGCCCTAATTTTACACTTGAGAAAAATGAGGTAGAAAGGCATGGTAAGGGTTTTTGTAAAACATCACTTTATACATTTCCGGTTCTCTTTATTTGTGATTATATGCAGAAATACAGATGACTTTTGTACACTGGTATTGTGTCCAGAGACCCTGTTAAAGTCTCTTTGGAATTTCCTTTGGGATTTTCCATGCACACAGATCAGGTATGAATAGCACTGTTTTCTTTCTTCTTTTGTTCTTCTGATCATCACTAGCTAAAACTCCAGGATGGTGGTGACTAGAAGCAATGCTAGTAGCCAGCCTAGTCGTGTGCCTGATCTCAGGGGATCCTTTCTACACTTCATCACTAACAGAACTTGAGGTAGGTTTTTGTAGATCTAGAATCTACACCTCTGGTACACTCTTAATTTTGGCCCATCTGCCTCTAACGTTCTCCATGCTGAGCACCCCCCCCACCCTCTGGTCTATAATTTCCCTCTCCTTCCCTCATCTGTTCTCCTTCTCCCTCTCTTGACACCTTCCTTCTTGATTTCCTTTCATGCTAATGCCTCTTTCTCTTCTCTGCCTGTCCTCTTCCTTTATTATATAAAAGCTTTAGTAAAGCTTGTGCTTCCTGTTCTCCCCGCTTCCCATGGTACTGGGGATTGCACCCAAGTCCTCACACAAGTGCTCTATTGCTGAACCACATCTCTACACCTTTGTAATTTTTTTTTTTCTTGAGATAGCATTTCTCTAAGTTGCCAGGCCACAAACTCATCACCATCCTGCCTCAGACTCCCAAGGGATTACAGGCCTGTACCACCACATCTGCTTAGAGTTCCTGGTCTTCCGTCTCAGTCTTTAAAAGCAGATGAGTTAAATACCTGTTATGTCTCCAAAGAAAAAGTCTTTTTTAAAAAGTTTATCTTGGTAGTCAATAGTCTTCAGTAAAAAAAAAAACAGTTCCACAAGTCTAAGTCCCCAGGTGGGGGTGGGGAGGGGCACTAAAGAGGAAGGACGAGAGGAAAGCTCAAACCAAACTGAGAAAACCAGGCATGAACTCCAGGGCCAGAAACCAGTGGCTTTCTCAAACATGCCCAGACCTGTATCCCATGGCACCCGCTAGTTGTCCCAGGTATGCACTACCAGGCCTTTCTAATAGTTTGTTTCCTTGTCTATGGACAGCAATGTCCACTGTAACAGCTTCCCTTTTCTGGTATGCGGTATGACTGAAAGATGCAGTGATTATTTAAAATTTGTAAAATTTTATTACAGTTAAAGACACGTTGCCCATAATCCCCCCTCCAATACTCCCCTCTGCCCTTAAACACACTTGTCCCATTTGTGCCACTTTGCAAAGCAGCTCTCTTTCGTGTCTTTAGTTGTACTATTGTGGCTGCTTCAATGTCCTGAGTCAATTCAGAGCACTGACTGTCCATGGTCCCTGGGAACCAGTGCTGTCGGGAGGTGGGGGAAGCTCTGGGAGGGGTAAACAGAACCTGTGAAACCTGCGTGGGAGAAGGATCTCCGAGCAGTTGCTGTGGGGAAGTCAGTCCCAACCTAAGCTACTCAAACACAGTGGCATTATTGCTATTAGTGCGTTAGTTATTTCTGATCCTTCATCTGGATCTCTGGGATGAGGGCTTTAAAACAGTAGAACAAAAAGTGCTCATTTCCTGTCCAGAAACAAAGAAGAGGGTTAATTGCCTCTGGGCTACTCCACTCCCAGGTATGGGTGCCCAAAAGGGCTGGGCCAATTTTCAGGACAAGGCTGAATCTCTGGGGCCAGAAAAGAAGGGAAGAGCTTTTCAAGAGCATTCTAGGATTGGAGAAAAGTTTGGGAACGTGCCTAACATCCGGGGGGGTAAGTGGTGTCTCACCTACAGGAGGCGTCCGCCTGCCCTCTCCCTTAGTCAGGGTTGCTCAGAGAGGTTGAAAGTGCATTTCCCGCCATCAAGTCTTACAAGGTCATCACATGTACTTTCAGGCTTGACTTCATCTCATTAAAAAAAAAATCCTTCAGGTTTCATACGGGGAAATGTGTATTTTAAAGTTAGCCAGTACAACTATGTCAAGCTGGCAGTGCAACTATGTTCTAGTTCAGAAAGGGAGAATCAAAATGCCAAAAACATTCATCCTAATAATGAGCTCAGGTCACCTCTAGGGAATGAACCTAACCCTAAAGAACCTGCTCTTGCCTCCCTTATGTAATACCTCCTTGCTTGCTCCTAATTTTCTTTCCTTCTCCCAAACTGTATGTTCCTGTCCCTGTCACTCTCCCTATCCCCGTTGCTGTCTTCTTGTATCTTACCTTGATCTCTGTCACCTTATCTCAGTCTGCCCCTGTCTGACTTGTCTGAACTACCACACTCGGATCACACTTAACCTGCCTTTACCGCCTGACTCGGCAACTTGTCTGACCCGAGGCCTCCCTGAATTGTCTGTCAACCTCTTCTACTACTCACCTAAGCAACCCTTCCTCCATCTTAACCTACCTTCTGCCTGACCTGCGACCTGCTGCCCTCCCTCTTCCCATTTTCACCACCTGGATCTGTTTCCGGAGTTCAAAGTGCTGCTATTGGTGTTCTAATGTTTGCCACACAATGTTGTTGAAATTCAGAAAAAGAAAAAGAAAAGTCCTTTCATTGCAACCAGAAGGGAAACTGACACACAGAATCATTACTGGGATTTCCCACGTTCATCCTAGACCCGAGTCTAGATAGTAATCCAGGACCAGCCTTGAAAATCTGTGGTGTTCTTAATTTTGTGCTATTAACTAAAAAGTTAGTGCTCTAGTAAGAAGGCATTGCAAAGTCAATAAACAGACACTTAGCGCACATGCCCTGAGTTTAATGTAAGTTCCAGGTACTTACAGCACAATAATATTGCTGGGAATAAAGTAGTGCAGTTAGGGTTGTGTTCCACATCAATTAATTTTCCAGATGACTGAAACATACTTTTTCAATAACAAAAAGTGATTGGCTTTAAAACATTATATCAAATGGGAATATGCTGAAACACTTTACACACTACCCTGCCTTAATTAACAGAGTAATGAAGCCTAATGAGTCAAGGAACTTCGGTGAGCCACTAAGTAATGCTTTCAGGAACTTCTAAGAATGGAGCATTCGGTTTGTCCTTCCACTGAATGACCTCATCTGGTGGCACTCTTCCAGGTGAGCTTTCCCTTTTCCCTTGCTGTCTTGTCTCTTGTTGTTAGCTGCCATTATAGAAGTCCTGATTCCCCATTTCTAATCTGCTTACTGCTTTAATGCGGGAAAGCTACAAATGAAAACCATATAACTAAGCTTGCTAGATCAAGAATGCTGACTTTAAAAAAAAAAGAATGCTGACTGGATACCTGAATGTGGGTGTATGATCTCATACGGAATATAACACATGGCTTTGTGACATCTGTTTTTGTTGCTGCTCCAAAGCTTTGCCTGCTCATTTTTGGTTTCCCAGTTTTATTTCCAGGGGTTAAAATCAGCAGACTGGCCACTGTGTAAATGTGCAGTGTGAGAAAGGACTAGTGGCTTGGGAACCGTGTCTTGGAAATACACCAAAGGGCTTCACTCTGGCTGAAGAAACAGAGAAGGAGACAGTAGTAAGGATAAACAGATTTATGAATTAAATCCTTGAAATACTTGAGTGCTTCAGCTAATTCAAGATTATGCAGACTGCTTTAACAGCAGCAGATCTTGAAACAGCTAAATACAATAGGTAAGGAAAGGGCTACCTTTTCTAGTAATTGATTTCACCCGTTGACTTTTAATAGCAAAGTTGTTGCTTTTGACAGTGAGTGTCATTCCTGGTCAATGAAAAGCTCTCGCACTAACCGAGGCTACTCCAATGGATGTAGCTATGCTGATATATGCCAAACGACCAACGTCAAATAGAAGAATGTTTGTGGGTGAAAAGTACACGGTGCTCTGCTCAGAAACAAAGACAAGCCCAGAGTCTGAGGTGGAAAGGAAAGGAAAGGAGTAAGTGGGTCTAGTTTGAGGTGAAAGCCAGATGAGTGAATCTCTCAAAACCCCAGTCCTTGGAGGCTCATGAGAATTTGGCCAGAGGTATTTTCCCCAGGCCAGTGAAGGAAATTTATGGCCTATGAGTAAGGGTCTGTTTTTTCACGGGCCAGGAGAAGTAGACAAAGATCACAGGTTTGGTCTGTGAAAGAAATCAAGAACTAAAGAGATAGGCCTTTTAGCAAGGCTAAATTCAGGAAGCCAGACCTGGGAAGTATTTGGCTTAACTCCTGAGTAAGCCAGAGTAGATGTCTACACCACACTGCAGGTGCTGATCAGGACACAGGATGTACCCTGAGAAAGCTTCACAAGGTCCTGAGAACATTCTGGTCACTGTCAGAGCCAAGCCACCAAGGAGAGGTCATTGCTGAGGTTGAATATCATCCATGGTCTTTCTGGTTCATAACCGTTTATTTGGAGACTGTCAAGGCAAGATATCCAGTATATGATCACACACCCTAGGGTTTACAGTGTTAGTTTCAGCAAGCCAATTTCCATCTCTGGGGCTTAATTCCCTCCTCCACAGGATGATATAAATTTCACTGAGCCTTTATAAGAGTTAAGTGAAGAGTTCAGGCAGTTGAAATCCTTTAATAATGGTGTAAACGTCACTTAAGTCAATATCCTTTGCTATTCTGCATCACTTTTAAAAATCTGTATCATGGAAAGGCCTATTGCTTCCATATCATTTATTGGAAGTACATCTTAGACTCTTTTCAAGCCATGAGCAGCAACCCCCTGGTCTCAAAGTCCTCCATAGAAGCTCTGGAGTTACATTGTGAGCAGTAGAACACAGGTTGCTCTTGCAGATGAACTGGGACTCAGGGCTGTCTGTGAGGCCTACAGTTTGACTCCCTGGAGAGCTTTGAGAAAAGGATCATCTGGTTCAGTAGTTGACTAGTTCAGAAGTATGAAAAGAAGCCATCAAAACATCTTCCAGTTTCACTTAGGAGATAAGAGGTTCTGTTGTAGTGTGGGGATCATGGTATTTTTTCAGAGTGGTTGAACCAAGACTGAGAAGCTTGCACTGGCCAAATGTCAGAATTCCTTTTAAAATATCCTGAAGGTGAAAGGTAAGCTGATTCTGAGAGAACAAACTTTAGTTCTAGAAAAAAAAATCCGTTCCAGAATTTTCACATTTCATTTTTACTAGGAACTCACTTAGTACCAAGTCCGATGTCCTTTTCACAGATGTTATGCTTTAACAAAAGTCTTCCTTGTGGTAAACTAGAGTTGACATAGAACACACAGAAAGATGCCTGGTGCCACAGGTTCCTCTGGTCTGGGACCTTCAGACAGACTTTTGACTTCCCTGTCACTCACAAGCCAGCACAGGGGGAGGAATGGTTGGAGGCCAAAGCACCTTTACCAGGTAAAGATAACCGAGACCAAAGGAGGCTGGGTCCTCAGACCACGCCCCAGGTAGGCCTCAGGCTACTTGAAACAATACAAACAAAGGAAAATCCAGCAGGTGAGAGGCCAAACTGAATCCTGTTTCTCTCACTGCAGTACACAAAGAGAGGAAATTTAACCTAATATTGGCACAGCGGTGAGCCAGGAATCTGTGCTCTAGTCCTAACATTGCCCATGTTCAGCTGTATATCTCTTAGGTGGATCACTTAACCTCTCTGTGTCTGTTTCCACATCTTTGGAAGGGAAATAACAAAGTGGCTTCCTCATAGTATTGCTAGGATAAAGAGATAAAATGGAATAATCCATGTAAAATCCTATGAAAAAGTACAAAAATGCTACACAAATTATTCAATGATAAGATACTTAACATGCTTGATATTCTCAAGCTTCACACTCTCCACCCCATCCAATCCCAGCTTCAAGGCAACCAATTCCTTCAAAAAGAAAGCCTTTTTTCTATTGGAGTAACTTTGTATATAATCAGTACCTCTGTGTCAACCCAAAGATTCCTCTGGGTCCAGTGACAACCTTGTGAATCCTTTTTCTGGAAATCCAGGCCATTAACACCATGAACACTTGAAAAATATTGGGCCATCTACCCCTCAAAACCTCCACATGAGCCCCAGTTCTTAAGGGCCAGAAACAGCTCAAAATAAGAAGTCAGAGTTCCTAGGAAGGTCCTGGACCTTCACTAATGTCACTGCCAAGGTGCAGCCGCACAGAAGGGCAGTGTCCCGTACTACTCAGAGAGTCTTGTGGTCCCCTTACAGAGGCAACACAGTCTGCGTGCCTGGATGTGGCTCACTTCCCTCCTACCACACCATGTACAGGAACAGAACCGAGCTTCAACAATTAAGCAACAGCATTTTCTGCATGACTTCCACTGTCACTTGAGCAGTGGAACACCCCAGACTTCCAGATGCATCTTCCAGACTTACCTCTATAGCAGCTGCCTTCTAGTCATCTTCCATGGGTGAAGATGGACAATTCAAGACTTAACTTCCTCCTCCACTAAGTATGCGCTTTTCCCTATGTTACCATCCCAGTGAGCCAAGACACACCTAAATATTGAGTCAAAGAGTTTCTCCACCTCATCTCCTACCATCAATCAGACACTGAGTCCAAAACTCTTGTGATCTGATAACTCTTGAAACCCTTGCTTTCTCTTCATCCCCATGCCTACTGAGTTCATTCCTCTGTATTCTTCTGGTCTCCCTTACCACCACTGAAATGACCCTTCAAATTTCACTCAAGCCATGTCTTCCTTGCTAGAAGTCCTTCATTCACCTCCCTACCAAGTCCCCAAGACTGAATCTCAACTCTAAACATAACTGACAAGGTGTTGCCACCACTCTGGTGCCAGTCACTCTCATTCCCCAGAGGATCTCCTATCAAGTCAAATTATTTGAAGCCCCTTAAGTGCCCCAGAATTTCTCTCATGTTTGGACTTTTCAGGTTGTTATTCCCATAAACTAATTTATGTCCCTTTCCCTCTTCACTACCCCAACTTTTCCTTCAGATCTCAGCTTAAAACCATGTCCTCTAGGAAATGTTCTGTGAACAGGCCCTTCTCCTAGGGTCAGTTACTCCCCTAAGACACACCCCAGTGACTACCACAGCACTTTATCATAATTTGCTTTTGTTGCTTATCCCTTCCACTCTAAATATAGCACTACATTACTGACCAATATGTGCCCAGCACCTAGTAGAATATATGACACATACAAAGAGATTTGTGTGTTAGTGTGCATAATTGTTTTGGTATTGACTGAGTACGTAAATGGATGACCCAACTATAAGAAGTTAAACCTCGAAAAGCCACAAAGGACCTCTTTTGTGGGTGTCTTTAGTTGAACTGTCATGGCTGCCTTGATGTCTTGAATCAGTTCAAAACATTTATCTTTCATGGTCATTTTGACTTTGGGGAAGAGCCAGAGTTGCTCAATGCCAGATCTGGTGAATAAAATGGATACACAATAATCTTTTTATGAGCTTGCCTTTCCATTGGATGCACCTTGGCAATAGCATTCATCTCATGTTGATCACATCTCATAAAGACACTTAGAAAAGAGGACTTCCAGAGCTGCTTCAGAAAGTGGCAAGAGGGGCTGGGGATATAGCTCAGTGGAATAAGCGCTTGCCTAGCAAGCGCAGGGTCCTGAGTTCGATCCCCAGTACCACAAAAAAAACAACAAACAAACAAACAAAAAACTCTTCAGAAAGTGGCAAGAATAATGGGATAAGTGTATTCCAAGGAGACAGTATTTTACTGATGATTTTTTTGTGTCAGGAATTGAACTCAGGACCTTGCACTTGCCAAGCAGGCACTTGTGCCACTGAGCTATATCCCCGAATAGTATGTCTTTTACCATAAAAAGTTTTTTTTTTAATTCATACATTCAACATATTTTTCAATTGCCCCTTGCATAGGATCTCTAGGGTCTCTCTAGGGCAAACTATTTTCAACAGAGTAGGACAGAGCGGGCAAAAGGTCACTAGTATCAGAGGCCTACCCAACTTCAAGTCACCAAAAATGTTCAAGTTAACATTTCGTTTTTTTCCTAACATTTCATTTCTGTGACCCTTTTCTAAATTCTCATCTCCAGTGTCACTGAGACTGACTGATCTCGGACAGTTATGCTGCTGGAGAAGCTTGATGAAGGGTAGCGCACTGAGCAACTAGCAGAGCTGGGGCTTCCAGACCAGAGGATGTTGCAGGGCTGGCGGATCAAGCTGGGAGCTAATCTCAGAGCTTCAAGTTTAGGGCTGGCTGGAGGCACCAGGAGGACTGAAGGCACAAGGCCTGAGAAGGCAACAGGAGAGTGGAATAGGGCCAAGGGACACGGGGATAGGGGAGTGAAGGACATGGCACAATACTGAGGTTCCAGCCTGAGGCAAGACAAGGGTATTGCAGGAAAGAAAATGTAGAGTTGTGGGGATCCAGGTTATTGCCAAGGTAAATAAACACTCGCGGCAAGCTGGGAGGCAAATGGACAAGAAGGTCTCCCATAGGTCATCTTCAAGAAATCGGGGTGCTCAGGTACCTCTAGGAGAGACATCCCTTGACCACACACCCAACAAATTTACTGATTCAAATGCTAAAGCAAAATCAGTCTTGGGCTGCGGGTGCCACATAAAATATTTTTCCCATTTTCACTGCCAGAAGGAAAAAATTTCAGCTCTCTTCTACTAGTTGTAGGACCCTGACCTTCAGCTTGCAGTGGTCACTGCATACAACTGTTGGAAGGGAAGGTTAAGTGAGATAAGCTAATGCTAGATAATGCTAACAATGACGACACGGTTCCAAAGGCAGAGTGTTTGATAAACTGGCTCTTCCCCCTTTCCTTTCCACTCCAAGTGAAGCCCAGGAGTCCCCATCTGAAGTATATGTGTGGGAGCGAAAATGCGGGCGGAGAAGGACCTGTGCTGCTGACTCATTAGGACAGAAGGCATGAGTCAGGGCTGTTCGGCATCCCAGGGTGGAACAGAGACACCCCTCCCCCCACCCCCGCGTCCTCATCCAGGAGCCCTGGCTCTGGGCTGGCAGCGGGTCCCATGTCAGGGGAAGCAGGCTCCGTTAGTACCTTTCTCCCCCCATTCGGAGAGGCGAGCTGGCTGGTGCTGTCCACGGGAGGGACGCTGTGCGGAGTTTCTTCCCCAGGTGTCTGCGGCAAGGCAGCGGCGGCAGCAGTCTTGTCAGGAGGGAGAGCTGGCTTTGGGCCCTCTGATGCTGGAGGCTCATCTGCAACCTAGAAAAGAAAGTAAGAGCTTGGGTGGTCTTACTTCAGAGAAGAACAGCAGAAGCAGCAGCAGGGTCTAGCTAGCGTCTCTCCTGTCCTGCCCCCTGTAACTACCTACACGTAAACTGCTTTAAATGTTTTCAAAAATGAAAAAGACTGGTATCTAAACCGTTCGTAAAACTACCTCATAATGACAGAACCCCAGCCAAGAATTCAAAGCTGATTTTGTCATAAACACTTTAGCAAGCATAACACAAAGGGGTTTTTTGCTTTAGTTTTTGTTGTTTGCTTGTTTTTGCAGGGCTGGGGCTTGAACCTAGGGCTTCACGCATGCTAAGCATGCATTCTACCACTGAGCCATACCTGCAGCCCCATAATGCAGTTTTGATTTAGATTTAGCTTGTGGTCTTCTCTGAACCCTAAGCCTCCTCTGCCATCACAGGAGTTATTCCATATTCCAAGGTATATGAATCGAGCCTCAGTGGATAACACGCGAAGTAGCATCTGAAGTTGTCAGTGCTAAAGCATAAATGTGAGGCCTTACAGTTTTTTAACAAGGCAAAAGTCTATAGGATTTCTTTGAAAATATGTGATTATAGATGTTCAGGAGGCAAGTAAAGGAAAAAGTGAGAAGGGGTAGGGAGAGAGGACGGAATAGGAGATCTGGGAGGAAAGGAAAACAGGAGCTAAGAATAAAGACGTGGAATACAAAAACTATCAGAGAGGTACAAAGTACACTTTCTCCATTGGCTTTTAGCTGAGAAAATAGAGGAGAGGCATTCAACTTCCCCCTATGATGAGATTGCGGCCTCTTCTGTAGTGTTATCGAAAATGCTTGGGATCCAAGTCTTTACTTAACATTGGATAATCAATAGGCAAACTGTCCACTCTCTCTAACCGCCATTGTGCACCTATAAAATACTGATAGTAAATACTAATTGAACAGTGTTGGATAAGTGATATATATAAACACATGCCTAGTCTAGTAGATATGAAATAAAGTTTAACTCTATGCATGTTCAGTGTTATAGAAGTGCCTCCTTAAGCTCTCCCCTTTCCTGAGATAAGTTCCCAGCAAGACAGTGGTAAGAACATACCTGCCCTGGAGTCTAGTGTAGCTTAGAAGGCCCCATCTGTGGACAAAGTCCCCAGGGTCCTCTAGGAAGAACAGGCTAAGCCAGGTCACTCCCGAGAACTGTGTTGGGACTAGGCACTATGTTCCCTGAAGCTTTCCTCATGTGGAGGGTGAGTCCAGAGTAGTTCTGAAATCTGAGAGCTGAGCTCAAGCTCACCCTAAGATGAAGAGCTGCTTCCTGCACCACATTGACTGGGAAGGCTGCATTTCTTGAGCAGTCCTAGGGTGGGCGGCTCACCTGCAGGGCATCCTCCTGGCTCTGGGACTGGACAGGTGCTGGCTGCCTCACAATGTAGTTGATCTGGCCCACAATGGTTTGCTGAAGATGCTGAGGAGATTTGGTCTGACTCAGCTGCAGGCTGGGCTGCTGGGCCTGAAGGAGGAGCTCCAAGTCCTTCTGCATCTCCTCCAGCTCAAACTTGTGGTGCATTATGTCCACATTCTGCGAACAGGCAGACCCAGGCGGGTTCTCATGCTGACCAGAAGACAGGTGCTGGGATGGAGGTAGAGTTGGGGGGGGCTGCAGTGGGGGTGGAGGGGGTGGAGGGGGCGGAGGGTGCAGCTGCTGTTGTGGCGGCGGCTGCTGAAAGTGACTGAGCTTCAGCTTCTGGTGGTGGCCAAACTGGACTTGGATGGATGGCGTCTGTAACGTGGGCTGGGCATGGGCTCCTTGTTGAATGTCCTGTGGGGGGACGATGCACACAGGCTGGGAAGTCAGCTGCTGCACAGGCCGCTGGGATGTGCTCTCCTGCTCCACTGAGGGCTGGGTTTCCAGCCAGGGCTGCAGCAGCTTTGGCGGGTGAGGACTGCAGGTCACCTCTTTCTCCCTGGGCAGCAGGGTGGTGCATTGCAGGGACCCCAGATGCTGGGGCACCATCTCAGAGGGCTGCCTAAAGCTGTGGGCCGGGTGTACACTAGGTGGGGGCACCTGGCCTTTGACAGAGGGTGAGACTGGGGAGCAATGGGAGCAGCACACAGATGAGGAGCACAGTGCCGGAGGCTGGAACTTGTGTGAGGGGTGGCTAAGGGCCTCTTGCTGAGCCGCTGGGGACTGATGACTTTGATAAAAGGATGGTGGCCCCTGTAAGCCTCCATACGCAGGAGTATCTATCCGGGACAGTTGTCCACCTTCTGCAGTTATGCATCCTGGAAATTTAGAACAGAGAGTTTTTCTAAAAGAAAGCAACAGTTGCTTTCCCCACCTCCCTTGCTGCTTCTTGCTCCTAGGACCAAAGGACATCGTGCAACGAACCTGCACCAGGTACAGGCGTTAGGAAATTCACCGCCAGACCTCCACGACTGAGTCTAGAGTGCCACAGTAACGTCACCTTATGAACCTGCTTCAGAGCTCAAGGATACTCGAGGAATTAGTTCAGCTTTTACCAGATGATCACCCTGACTGTTTCTGTCCTGCTGGGGAAATTATGGGCTCCTTCAAGAAGCGCCTACTCCTTTTTCGGCACAACAGCACAAGTGAAATGCCTGACTAAACGAATCAACACTGGGATACAGAGCAAGTATGCCGGAAACTAGCAACAGGTAGAGTCCCCCTGGGACAAATGAGAAAGACACAAGTCAACAGAACTGTACACTGAGCGAAGGAGGTGGAAGACGCCAAGGAAGCTCCCGTAACAGATACCAGCAACGCCCTCTGAGGTTTCTGGACCCCTTGTCTGTGAGGAAACGCTCTCTGCTGCTCGCTCAGTCCCATGGCTCCTTCCCCTCACTGTTTCGATGAGGCTTCCTCAGGGCGCCTTAAGGGGAAAGGCCGTGGTTTGATTTACCTTTGGCCCTAAAGCAGCGGGTCTAACCCAGATCAGGGCCCATCAGAGACCTGCTGAATTAAATCAAAGGGAAGAAGGAAGCTGAAAATAATATCATTTATCACATTGCCATGTACAAACACTTTCATTGAGATTAACGGCCTGAAGGAGGCAGTTGGCCATTAGTTTAACAAACCCACTAGGCTGTCCACATGGGCACAAATTCAAGTTGTTTATGCTCTGCCTAAAGACTAAATGCCAGTGATCCCAGTACTCTAGGAGGCTGAGGCAGGAAGATTATAACTTCAAGCCCAACTAGGCAATTTAGCGACTCAGTGAGGCCCTGCCTCAAAACTTAATTTTTTTTAAAAAGGCTAGTGATGTGGCAAAATGCAGAGGCCCTGGGTTGATAGGCTTTTAAATGGAGGTGCCAGCCTTTTGGCCACAACCACCATCTTCCACTGATTTACCAAAATGACAAACACAGAAGGAAATGGGGAGAACCTGATATATGTCCTCTAGGCTTTTAGAAAACATGGAGTTGCTCCTTTGGCCACATATACACAAGTCTACAAAAGGGTAATGTTGTAGACACGAAGAGAATGTATACTGTTAGAAAGGGAATGCCACACAAATGTTACCACGGCAAAACTGGGGGAGTGTACAGCATTACCCAGCATGCTGTTGGCACTGGTGTAAACAAGCAATTTAAGGGCAAGACACTTGCCAAGAGGATTAGTGGGTGTGTGTATGCTGAGCATGTTAAATACTCAAAGAGTTGAGACAGCTTCCTGAAACGTGTCGAGGATAATGATCAGAAAAAGAAGGAAGCCAAAGAGAAAGGCACCTGGGTCCAACTGAAGGGCCAGCCTGCCCCGCCCACCCAGAGACGCGCACTCTGTGAGAACCCATGGGCAGGAGCCCGAGCTGTTGGAACCTGTTCCCGATGAATTCGTGGCATAGGCTGGGGATGGAGTGCTGCCATTCGGCACCTAATTAGCACCTAAGTGTCCTAGGCCTCACTTAAAAATAAAAAATCATCCTGTGTTGTAAGAATGGTTTTCTTAATTGAACAGGTGTGTGGTGCCTTTACCTCAGAGAAATAAATATTTGGAGCTATTCTCACCG
The DNA here is from genome assembly GCA_004027595.1 of Dinomys branickii. Classification (NCBI taxonomy): domain Eukaryota; kingdom Metazoa; phylum Chordata; class Mammalia; order Rodentia; family Dinomyidae; genus Dinomys; species Dinomys branickii. The sequence continues at coordinate 34,676 of PVLD010007457.1, read as the reverse complement.
TACCCAGTTAATTGTGTCAGGTCTTCACTCCTCAGTGCTTTTCTGGCTGAAAGATGTGAGGTATTGTGCAGGTGCATACCCAAATGGCCAAATATTTATGAAATATTTATATTGGCTTGAAAATGTTCTAAATCACCATGGGGAAAAGATGTATCAAAATAAATGAAAGTCAATGTATGGCATTTCAGTTAAATATATTGCTTAAAGCACCCTAAAAAATAATAAAATGACTGGAGGCGCCACAAAAGTAAAGAGAAAAAAAGGCTAAATGCCAGCAAATTACTAATTACTGTAGCATGGAAGAAAACTGCACAAGGCCATGACTTATCTACTAATATCTCAACACCAGAGGATCTGTAATACCCGTGCACAAGCCACTACTGAGATGCCCCACTTGTATCCACGCACATACATCCCATATGATCACAGGGACATATTTTCACTCCCATATGGCATTCTAGAGAGCAGGGCCACTGTCTCACCCCCTCTCCAGCAACGAAACCAAGGTAGTAGGGACATGTAGGCAGAATGGAAAGCCCAAATTTCACCCGGTTTTGTTACAAAATCCTACCACACCACTGTATTTAGCCTCCTCATCCTCCCCACTCACACAAAAACAAATTTGCTGAATGACTCCAGGACCACTGGCGGTCTCAGAGAGCACTTTCTCTTGGGTATATGCTGACCCACCCAGTAATCGAAGCAGATTCCCCATATTTATTCTTAGCGTTTAGCTCAAAGCCCACCTAGTGGATCCTAGCTCACCAAGGGAAGCCAGCTGCTTGGTCCAGAAGTTAGGCTCCCAGGTGAATCGGATGTTCCAAGGGGAGCCAGGGTCTGTGTTACAATTTGTCTCCAGCAATCGCTGCATCTGAAACACAATCTGACAACAGCACCGAAGTCATTTATTGGGCATCATGTCCCTAAATGACGACTTCCCCTCCTTGGCTCTTGGATACATGAAAGGGCCCAGAGTCCCAGCTCTTTAGCCTCTGGTCACCCCCCGTATTCACATTTCTTGGCATCTTAGTACCTTCCTATCCCCCTAGCTGGTCCCCACCACCACCACTACCCATCGGGGCTTCTGAAATCCCTACATTCTTCTGCCTCCTGGGCCCCAAGCCATTTGTAATTCTGCTCAGGATATCAGCTGCTTCAAGGGTTCATTCCATGATCACCTCCATTTAAAACTCTACAGGTGGAAAATGTTCTCTTAGTTCCCCATTACTGCTTTCCGGCCAGCATCTAAAATACCCTTCCATCCTACTCAGATGCCACCTTCCTTTGCCATCGCTCTCGTCTATTTCCCGTCATCAGCTCCCTCATTTATCTAAGACTTTGGCAAATGTCTGACTTACCCTGCCCTCCCCCACTTAACTCATGTCCCAATCAATCTCTTGGCTTTTTTTTGGGGACAGGGTCTCAGTCGGTCACTATATTGCCCAGGCTGGGCTCAAACTGTGATCCTCCTGCCTCAGCCTCACAGAGTTCTGAGATTACAGGTGTCTACCTCTATGCCTGGCTAGCATCTTGGCCTTTTATTTCCTTGATTTTTTAAAAATGTCATTCTTTTTTAAACGTCAGTCAATGTCACTCTCTTTTTAGCTCACTCACCAGGCACTATTTGTCATTGAGAACAATTCTATAATGAGAATTTAAACACCAGAAACCTACTCCCTGATCATAACAAGCTCTCTCTCTTTCTGAGCATGCTCTTTACCTTACTTAATTTTTCAAGCCCTACACCCACAGGCCACAGGGTCTTCTTAGCTTCCCATCGTTGGCGGTGATATTACTGGTACCCTAACTCCCTCTGCATCACCGGTTCCTAACCACGGTTAATCTACCATCCAAGGCCATGTTGTTTAGGGGCGCAGAAGGGATCGTTAATCCCAGCAGCGCCCTGGAAAGCCTCCCTTGTCCCTTTTTCTCGTCGCTCCCTTTCCTGTTGCCTTCCTCTTCCACTGTCCTCAGTGATATTTAAATTCTTCACTTCACTTAAATAGTACTTGCCCAATTCGTAGCTCTTATTACACTTTCTACTTCACAGAGGAAAAGAAAGACCATAGAAAGCAAGTGCCCAAAACTTGCAACCCTCCGACCTCCAAACTGAACTATATTAGACTGCTCCTCTCCTGTCCTCCCATCTCAGAGGAAGAGAGTGTCCTTGGGTTTGCGATCACCTGGTTCATTCTAGATCCCACCTTCTCGGCCTTCTCAATATGCTCACCCCGCCACTCGCCTCCCACTCTCTCATCAACCTCTCCTTCCAAACTTACAAGTTTCCCCCAAACTGTCTCATTTACAAACTACTTATTTCCCTTCTTCTCGCTTCCGTCTCTACTTCCTCACATCTTCATACTGAGAGGACATTTTCAGTCTCCTCATTCAGGCTTCTAACTCTTCTGCTTTGCTGGAACTCCCTTCTAAAGGTCAACAGGGACCTCCTGACTTCAGTCTCAAGGTTTCTCTCCACTATTCATGCTATTTCACCTAGGCAGTGTGGACAGCAATGGCCACCTAACATTTGAAACTCAGTCGATTTCAGTGTACCACACTCCTATTTCTCCTCTCACTTCTGCTTGCACTTTCTCATCCCGTTCACCTTCCTCTTTCCTGTTCCCTGGGCTCCAGATTTGCTCTCCTCTCCTGCACACATTCCCATAGTGGTGCATCAATATCCCCGCGACTCCCACACCTCAGCCTCCATCCTTGACTTTTCTTCTCACTCCCAAACTTACCAAGCAAGGCTGCCTTTGGAAGTCTCCTTTCAGATGCCTTACTTACAAGCAAGCTTAAATTTAACAGAGCCACATATAAACCTCATCAATTTCTCTCAAAATTCTTCCCCTCCTCTTCCTCCTGAGTATGGACATCCTCCCAAGCCCAAACATCAAACTCCTCTTCAACCCCTCCTCCTTTCCTCTTAGCCACCAGCTAGACCCCAATAACTTCGTATGAGACATCTGCACATTGCTCAGGTCCAGGGTAATATCTGAATCCATTACCTAAGACAAAGAACTACAAGACTTAATTGGTGGAGTTACCTGGGGGCAAGGATCATTTCAGCACCTGGGTCCATTGATCTATGGGATTTGGTAAAACATGATTTTCACCTCCCAATCCAAAGTTACTGAGTTTGAAGAATGGATGGAGGTATTATAACTCTTTCCATTGAAAAAGGAACTTCCTCACTACTCCTAAGATACATAAGCCCCAAGGACAGGCTGCAGGGTTAGAGGCTTCGCTTACCAGTTCTTTACTGAAAAGGAAAGGGACGCTGGTTTTGCTGCAGACAGCCCAATTGATGAAATTCTGCACATGCTCAAACTGACGGTTGAGAACCATGATGCTCTGTAACTGCTGCTCCAGCTTCCGCTTTCTCTCGCTAGTAATGCCCTGGGTACACAGAGAGAAGACAGAGTCCTTGACCTTGTTTTGGGACTTGCTTGGAGAGTCTAGTGGCCTATGTATATCAGTGTGGGCACTGATGGAATCAGATGAGACTGCATTTCCAAGAGGCAAAGAGCAAAACAGAATGCTGTCATGACCTGCTGATGGATAGAAGATGGGTGGGAGAAACTGCAGATTTTAAGGTGCAAATATGGAATAGGTGATGAATGAGAAAATACATGAATGTCAACAAGTCTTGGGCATAGCCCACTGAAAAGGGAGGATTGTTTTTGATCTTTCTTCCAAGACAATACCCCTGCACAGTCAAAGATGGCAACTACTTAAGAGCCATTACGTTGATGAAGTCTGAACTACTTTTCCAGCCCTTAATGAGCTGCACTGTCATGATTAGGTTGGATATTTTAAGATACAAAGAGCTGAAGAGAACTATGAAAACTTCATGTCAGACTCTTGCCCAGGTTATCTAGGCTCTGAGTCTTGTTTGATACATGCCTGGTTTCTGACCCAGAAGAAACACAGAACTCCTCCACCCAACCCATCTGTGCACATGTACCTCCAACTCCTCTATGAGTCCATTGGCCTGTTTGTTCAGTTCATTCATCAGAACCATCTTCGCCATTTTGATCTGGTTTTCCACCTTCCGGTGCTGATGCTTCACTTCAAAAATCCTATAAATACAATGGAACAAAACACAGTGAGCCCTTCCCCTGGGACCATGAGGGCTGAGAGACAGCAAACATAAAAGCCAATAGCTTAGAGGCTTGCACTTCCTCTCTCCCCCAGTACCTACCGTGCACTTTTATTCTCAGGCACCTGCTTCTTGCCGGTTCATAACGCATATCCTTTGGCCTAGACTCACTCTGAGCATCCTGAACCAGCTTGGCCTCAGTCACCAAGTGATGCCCCAAGGCCGGGACATATGCCTTCTAGGACATATGCCCACATCTGCTTAACCACTTGTCCTCTGCTTAAGGCACTATAACTAATGGGCTGGTACCAGGACCCAGGACGTGAAGGAACAGAGCAACCCCAGCACTGGCAAGGGACGAGCTTGTGCTACCTGTCCTCAATTTGCTTTGCAGATGTCTGTAGACTGGATTTCTTATGTGCCACCTGTGTAGTCACACTTTCTAAAAGCATCCTCTGGTTTTGTAGAACTTCTTCAACATGTCTGCACCTAGGGGAAGAAACAAAGAAAGGAGGAGAGCTGACTCCTGTGCTGATCATGCCGGCCAAAGAGAAATCCCCAACAGTGCCCTGTCTCAGCAGGGCCCACAGAGACCACGATGACAGTCAAAGGCACTACAGGCCCTGGGTCTACCAGGCCTTTTCCAGAGAAATCTCACAGTAACAGCCAAGAAAGAAGGCTAAAGGGCAGCTCGGGCAGGGAAAGGATTTTGATACCTTAGAAACCCAGAGCTCTCCCCAAACCCACTTCAAGTAGCCCACCAGCCCCACCTGTGTTCTTTGTGTTCCACCATTAGGCAGCTATGGCACGTGAGTACATCACAGGTCTCACAGAACAGCTTAAGCACTTCCTGTGTATGTCGAGGACAGTATAAGGCGAAGTCCCCAGAACCACCATTCACTCCTGCCAGAGAGGACAAAGAAAGTGGGATCATCCTGCTTTGAGTAAACCTCTCATTGAAGTCCCATGGAGCAGCCCACAGCCCTCAAAGCACATGGAAGAGAAACAGCTTGGGAGAGGTACTACAAATAGTAGATGGGACAGCGAAGTTTCAGGGCCACTGGGAGGAATTCAAGCATGGCCTGGATGAATTTGTTCAGCTGTCCAGAAACAGCACACCTACAAGCCCTAGCATGCCCCACCATCTTCCACAGGCCAAGGAAGCTGCTGGTTACTGCTGCACATGGATCTCCTGCAGAATACTGAATCCTTCCAAATTAACCTAACCCCTTCCATTCATCAGAATTCTGTTGTGAGGGGGTTGAAACCAGCTACTCAGCGTTGCCAGGCTCCATGCTAGATCACATGGATCATGAACTCTGGTTCTAGCGAGTCTGACAAATGGAAAGCCCCCGCCCCTATAATTCTAGGGCCTTAGGAAAGACTATCCAGAAGGTTGTAATTTAAAATGGATGGTGCTGGATAGACAGAGGGACAAGCTCTGATCCAGACTAAGTTAACCAAGTCCTTAAACAGAAGCAATGCAGACTGCTCCAAGCAGAGGTGGAAGGCAGAAGAAACTCAGCTTCCGTTAGAACTCAAGGTCCCCGCACCATCTCACCCACACCAACCCACGCCCGGCCTACAAGGAAGAGACTAGGGTGAGTCACCCCTGTGACTGTGAAGGAGACTCCCCCCACTTTGGGAAAGGCTCACAAGCACCCTACCTTCTCTGCCAGTTGGGAAACGAAGCCAGAGAGCTATCACCCAGAGAATTTAGAATTTAGCCTGGTGTGAGGGAAGAGAGTAGCCAAGGAGAGGGGAATAGTACCTGGAGGTCCCTTGTGGGCGCGGGGAAAGAGCGAGCCCCCGGGAGCCGTGCCGTGCCGGTGCTCCTCCGTGCAGGAGCTGCACAGCCATCGGTTGCAGTAGGTGCAGAGGATGTGTGCTGCCCTCTTCTCCTTGCACTCAGAGCAGTTCTAGAAACAGAGTCTGCAGTTACTGACTGTGACCTCTCTGGGGCCTGCTTACAAATGCTTCAGGGACTGAGATCCTACAGGGCTGTTCCTCCACTACGGCGGAGCATTGTCCACTGGAGAACAGCCTGCAGTGCTTGTAAGGGAAAGCATCCTTTGGGATGCAAAGAGCAGTGGCCACCCCAGGAGCTGTTCACAGAAGTCCCTGCAGAAGCTGAGGATACCCGGATGAATAAACCAAGGATCTGCCCTTAAGGTACGCACAACCTGGGCAAGGTGGTACTCATTAAACGGGTAATGCTGTGACCGAAACTGACAGAGCAGCTGCTAGGGAAGCAAAAGGACCTTTCCAGGAACTTACTCTAGCAGTGGACAGGAGAGTCTTTATTTGGAGATCACTCTTGATTTGGATATTGAGTGACAAGTAGGTTCACCAACCAGGCAAGGGAAAAACAGTTATAGAGGGAATGCACAGGCAAAAGCAGAATGTTTGATAGGCCTACAGAGGGGAGAAAGCTCTAGATGTAGGAGCATACAGAAAAATGACCATATGTAGTTAAGGAAGAGAAAAACAGACCAACTTTAAGAGCTGTTTCTATACCTGGGGTCTGCTTGGCCTGAGAGGGCCTAATCTTCTCCTCGCCTAAGTGTTCATTCATTTGGTCAGCAAACGTCTTGCCAGAGCTGATTTAAACCATCATTCCAAGCATACGGGGAGAGCTTGACCTAACTCTCTGAATCACACTGGCCACCAAACTGATAAGTTTTGCTAATTAGACTATTAATTCCTTAGAAGGGCCTTGCACATAATAAAAGTTCAATAAGAATTAGATAAAAGAATCAAGTAAGTAAATAAGTGAATAAATAAAATGTTGTGGGAGTGGAGAGAGGATCAGAGGGCATTCCATTCAGTAAGTGATAGGAAATTTTGAACATGGGCAAGATTAATAAGCCTCTTAAATCTAGACTGGTGTGTGAATTTTGACTCAATATTAAAAAAAGAGAAAATAAAAGCAAAGTAATCTTTAAATTAAACAATACTTAAGGTACCTTAAGATACATCCAAGTTCCACTCAAAGAACTGACGCTAGCTAGGTGTGAGAGGCACTGCTGGAACCTTAGCACTCTGTAGGCTGAGGCAAGAGGACTGCAAGTCTGAGTCTGGCCTGGGCAGTTCAGCAATTGAACAATACCTTGTCTCAAAAAAAAAAAAAAAAACAACGTGAAAGAGGAGGGGGAGGCTTAGCAAAGGGCAAGGACCGTGTACTAAATCCCCAGGACAGCCAAACAAAAACAAACAAACAAAACAGTGAAGAAAGCAGACACTAAAAGAAAAGCCTATGCATTTTTCACTTACTAGAGAACTCCCAAATCAAACAGTTTTGTTACCTTCTAGGTAGACGGATTGGTGGCTATGAAAACTGGAGGAGGAGTAGGTTAGGTAGCACGATGGTGGACAGACTGACAACCGGAGACCTCACAGGTTTTTGAAAAAGGATCAGCGGCTCGCTTTCCTTGTCCTGACTTACCCTGGCCATTTTGAGTTGCTCAGGAGGAAAGCACTGCAGAGAAAAATGTTCAGTTACATCCCTGGTAAGATACGCTCGGCTACACCTGGGACAAGAGATGAGCTCTGTGGGGAAAGAAAGGCACTGCAGTCAGTATGACATAGCAGATTACACATAAAGTCTTGACGGAGCCTAATATACAAAACCAAGATAAGTGGCAATGTCCCCCCATGCTAAAATAGGCTGTAATTGGTGCTACAGCCTGCAGTCACCATGTAGCCACTCTGAACACGACGGTCCCATCACACACCTGCCCTACAGACCATCTGGTCTCCTCAAATCCCTGTCACTACCCAGTCCTACCTTCCTCCCCGCCTCACAAGCCATGCTTCTACATACCCATCCCTGTTCTGCTTCTGACAATGAGGTACTTTCTTATTGCTTCCATTTCTCATTTTACATCCTTGAAAGCTCAGCTCCCATCCCAGGCAAGCTCCAGAGAGTCAGTTAGGCCAGAGCACAGCTCTGGTCAATAAGGTCACCATGTAGCAAGATTACTTTAGAGACCTCAGAGCTAGAGCTTCTAGGAGGCTCTAGGCAGAGAAAGACAAGGCCTCCCTGCCTGTGCATGTTGGAGGTGTTTTTCTTTTCATAGAGCCAATACCAGTGTGCTCAGAGGTTCAGAGGTCTTTTGCTGGGCCACATCCACCTAGTTCACGTTGGGTGTACCCCATGTACACGAGTGTACATCACCTGTGAACAGCCTGACTCACTCCGTTTCCCTAGAGAAGTACAATGGTCTGTTAACACATTCCATGGCATACTGAGCTTCTGAACATATAAGTAATGTGACAGTGTAATTAAGAGATTACACTGACTCGCACCACGAGCAGTCATCCCAGTGGGCACAAGGAGATGAACCCCTGGAGTAGAACAATACCCCCAGGGGTGAGGATGGCTTGGAAAGGGGCTAACTATGGCAGTGACTGCAGCAGAAACACCACAATCTTATGTGCTTCAGCTCATCAACAGAGAAAAGATACAAATGCTTAGACATGCACCCCATAGACATGCACTCAGACAAATTTAAATCCAAATACAGGTTTACCATCCAATGACCTTGGGTTAAATCACTTAATCTCACTTAACTCCCCCTGTGTTTTTTTTTCCCATCATATGTAAAACAGAAAGGGGAAATAAGTGTTCCTGTGAGAGTTAAATTAGATAATACTTGAGAAAACCCATAGTCCTCCATAAATGTTAACTTTAAATTAAAGCTCTTTAAATGTTCTTTATATCTCATTCATGGTAAGGCAATAACCTTAATTACCAACTCTGTCATGATGAAAGCTATTCTGATGGTAGATTGAAAAGCTGGCTACAGAGTCTCCCTTTCCCTGCATTCATCCCTCCCCAATCCCACCCTAAAACTGTGGGACTCTCTACCCTTTGTACCTAGGCTAGCCCCATGCCTTGCTTTGGCCAACAGAATGCAACAAAAGTGACCATGAACAAGGCCCCAGCCTAGCCCTAAGTGGCTTTATGTGAACTCTGTTTTTGCTCTTAGAACTAACTCTAAAACAGCCTTTGAAAAATCTACCCTGGTGAGTTTAGATTGCAGGAAGATGAGAGGCCATGAAGAGAGAGGCCTCAGTTGTCTCAGACATCCTCCTTGAGGCATCCTAGACCAGCTGGCTCCAAATGACAATCACATGAGTATAGCCAAGATTAGCCAAGCCCAGCCCAGCCTGTTCCAGGAGAACCACCCAGACAGAGCCAGGCGTGGTAGGATCCCTATAGTCCCAGCGCTCTGGGAGGCTGAGACAAGATTTCAATTTCAAATGCAGCCTGAGCAATTTAGCAAGACTTTGTCTCAGAAAAGGGGGTTTGGGATGGGGATGTGACTCATTGCAAAGGCCCTGGGTTCAATCCCCAAAGAACCACAGAAAGAATCCTAGCCTAGATTGACAATCTATAGAACCATAAACTCAATCAAGTTTAGCTGTCCTCATAGGATCAATTATTATGCAGCAAACGCTAATTATTACAAAATCAAAATCCACAAATCATATAAAATAATAGTTCAATACTCCCTTCTCCCCCATAAAAACAAAGATCTCTGTCTTTGCAGAGCTGTGGACTTTGATGACAGAACCACATGTGGACTCTCCTGCTGGTCAAGAGCAGTGGCCAGAGGTAGAGAAGGGTGCTGTCCACTGTGACATCATCCAGAGCCATCAAGAGACTGTCCCCCCCTCCCACCCGGCTCACCCTGAAAACTGGAGGAGGAGTAGGTTAGGTAGTGTGATAGATGGACAGACTGACAACCGGAGACCTCACAGGTTTTTGAAAAGGATCAGCTGCTCACTTTCCTTGTCCTGACTTACCCTGGCCATTTTGAGTTGCTCAGGAGGAAAGCACTGCAGAAAAAAAATGCAGAGGAGAGACCCTCCTCATCTACCTCCTGGGCAGAAATGCTGCTCTAACAATGATTTCCACAAGACTTCTAACTCCCTGGTATCAGATGCGCAAGCATTCACCTTTGTACCACAGCCTCATCAACAGAAGGAAAAGGGAGAAAGAAGTGAATTGCCAGACAGGGCCTCCTCACACATCCTCTAACTTCCCTGGCCTTAAAGCCAGAATCCGCAGTTTGGCATCCAAGGCCCTCGGGTCTCGTCTCTAGCTTCATCTATGTTTGCCATACAAAAATCTCTGCTATCTCCCAAACAGACCAAACGCTTGCGTGACTCTATAAAGCTTCCGTTCTCTCTTTCTGAATAACTTTCTTGCTCCCATCCTTTTCAGATAAACTCCTATTCATCCTTTCAAACCTGCTCACATGCTCTGCCTTTGAGAAGCAGGGTTGATTTCCCCCAGGAAGAGGTAATTAGTCCCTCTTCGGGTTTCCCACAGCACCTTGCACACCCTTCTAGTATAACAAGTGTCACACCGCATTTCAACTCTCTGCTCAGATGTCTACATACAAAAATAATCCACAGTTGGCATTAAAGAATATTGCCTGATTTTTTTTTAGCAGATTGGACAATTATATTTCTTTCATGTTGGTATATTCCATGTGTATTCCTTGCATTCAGAGCCCACAGCAAGTAGTAAGAAGCCATCTGGAAGTTTTCTGGAGGATGAGAAAAAGCCAGCCTGGAATAATTAAAAAAAGATATGGTGCTTGGGAAAAGCTGTGAGACGTGAGGTCCAGGCCCAGGGTTGGCACAATCTATGTAACCCTGGGTGAGTCACCCTATTTCTCTGAACCTCACTTTCTACATCTTCAAAATGAGGTGAAGAGGAATAGCAAGGAAATTTGGATTATCCAACCCTTTTCCTCTCCCTACAGCAGCCAGGCATTAGAAATATTCCCCTGACCAACACGGGAAGGGGCAGATCTGGCTGTCATCCTTGTCAGAAAGCTGGGGGACAGAAGGGCTGGTGGCTGAGAAGAGGGATGTACGAGATCATCCCTCTGGGCTACTGCAACAGATTTCCACAAGATTTCCACAAGAGGTGGAGAATCATGGCACCAAATATGTACTTCACAATATTTACTATTAATTTAGTTATGAATAAATATTTAAATCACATCATACATAAAATATTATTTATATATAGTGCCTATTTCTATTTGGATTATTCAATCTACAAGTCTGAGTTTTTATTTCACAGGAACATCAGTCCTAAGAAATGGGGAGTCAGGAGCCAAGGGCCACCTGATTTTCCCCACAGGAGGCAGAGCTTCTGCTCCCAGAATAAGGAAGTCACAGACACCAGAGGTCCTCCTGGGGCCCTAAAAGCCTGGGAGAGAACAGCTCTAAAAGTAAAGGTCATTCAGCCCATCTGTCCTGATGGTGAAAACTTCTGGTCCCCAGGAGGTGTGAGACAAATTTACATCTGCTTACCACCACTTTCCGTACCAGGCTTTATTTATGCTGTCCCCCTTTATGTGTGTATCCCATGTAATCATCAAGCCATCTCTGAGAAATAGGCATTAGCCCCATTGGATAGTTGGAGAGACTAAGCCTCCAAGAAGTTGTCCTGTATTAAAGATCACACAGGCAAGAGCAGAAGTATAATTAGAACCCATGTCTCTAAAAGCCATGCCTTTCCACTCTGCTATACTTCTCTCTAATTCAGTGGTAAATAAACAAGATAATTTTATTTTAATTAAGTCGATAATTTGATTACAAATAAAATATTCCCTAATAATTATCTGACTATAATAATGACCTGGACCCAGGTCATTATCTAGGCTCTGGCAATCCAGATGGAGCTGGGAGCCAGCCACACTGTACTTAAAACTTTAAGAAATATGATCTTTGAGAAAAGCCAAGTGAAATATAGATTTTTCTGCCTAGAGAAAATAATTCTAGAGATCATTGCATTCTATAAAACAGTGGTTCTTAAAATCTGCTACAAATCTGAATCATGGGGTCTTTTAAATATCCTGATGTTGGGCTGGAGACGTAGCTCAGCGGTAAAGTGGAGAGTAATTACCTACTATGCACAAGGTCCCAAGTTCCATTCTCAGCACCACAAAAACAATTCCCAATGGCTGGTCTATATCGCGTACAGATTGAGCTTCAGGAGGTAGAGTCCAGACATCAGTATTTTTTTTTTAATTCCCCAGGTGACTATAATGTACAGCGTAACCAAGTTTGAGAACCAGCAGCACCTTAAACTTCTAATACTTCCATCCTCTATATCATGAAGATGAGAAAAGCAGAAAGTTCAGAAAAACTCCAAATGTAGCTACGATGGATTTCCCCTCTTGCAGAGAAAAGGGCAGATTCCCAGCAGGCAGAGGGCTGCCCTGAAACCCAGGTACTGCAGGGATTGACGCTGAGTCAAAGGACATGTTTACTTCCCCTGACTCGCAGCTCAATTAAAGGACCCAGGCGTAGAATGTGGCCTGAGGTTTGCTGTTACAACAACCACTGCTGGTCCCTAGTGTGTGCTGGGCCCAGGACCTAATCGGACCGCAAGAAAGGGGGCGCCTAGACCACAGAGTCTACCTTTCAGAGATGGATGGCAGAGCCAGAACAACCTGGGCCTTGGCGGGCATCAGAAGTAAAGAGGAGAAGGAATCCCAGAGGACACAGAAAGCTGGCATAGGGGTCACCTCAGGCTACCAGGTAAGCACACGCACACCAGGTGCAGAAACCCGAGCCCAGTGCTAAGCAGCTCTAGGAGGGTGCGGTGAGGGCGCTTTCATACCCCAGCTCTCATCCAGGGCTCCGTGAAACCTCAGTTTGGGCCCGACATCTACCTTGACGGAGCAATGGGATCCATTAGAACAGCCCAGTGCTCTTCTGCTAGTGCCCACAGGTAGAAGCAGAGCTGGACAAACCTTCACTCTCCAATTCCTTCTCACACAGAGACAGACATGGAGACCCTGAGAGAGGCAGGGACTTAGCTAAAACCCACACAGACCTTGCAAATCATCGGTGGTACTTTGAGTCACTGAGCAGCGCTTGATTACTTCTATAGTCACAGGTAAGACACTACCTTGCTATGCCTCTGCTAGCCACAAAGCAAGAAGAAGAAAAAACACTGGTTGGATGCTCTGGCAGGCTAGCTGTCCTCAGTAGCCATTCATGCCCTCCCACCCCAGGCAGCCTGGGAGGCTGAACATCAGATGAGGCCCGGGCAGAAGCCCCTGCAGCCTTCCTCTAGCTCGCAACTCAGTAGCAGCCCCTCTGAGAAACACACTGCACTCACTCCTCAAATGCTCAGTCTCTGCTAGAAAAACAAGCTGTGACCCACGACACACCCCTAAAGTGACTACCAGTTTTGCCCCTGGTTGCCAACAGGCTTACCTGTTGCCCTGCTGCCCTGTGAGAGAGCAACACCTGGGAGAGAAGTCAGAGGAGTGAATCAAGGGAGCGACAGGTAAGACCACCACTGGTCCCAGAGGATATGAAGCGCAGCAGCCCACCCTCCATGCTGCAGCCAGCTGGGCTGCAGGGCCTAAGCCTCGGGGAGCTGGGTTCTGGGTGGGGTAGGGGGAGCAGCCTGGAGCCTCTCCTTGCTCTGGTGCATCCTCAGCCAGGGCTGCGTTTCTCTAGCTCACCTGAGATGCTCCTGCAAGAAAGATCTTGGTTGACTCCTCCTGTTCCTGTTTATCTTGAAGGCTCTGCAGCAATTTTCACAAACTGAACAGCAAGAGGGAGACCTCAAAGAGGCGACTCTCTTCCTAGCTGCATCTCCTTCCTAATCCTCTGGGTGCCTCCGAATAGAAGCTCAGAAGGAAGAAAACGAGATTTTCAACTTTCAGGAACTAGCTCTGTCGCCCTCTGCACAGCTCGGGAGGCCATCGCTCTCAGGCTTTTAGGGCTCCATCCAAAAATCCTTCAGCCCTCCATGTTCCCCAAAATGACAGTGCTCGTGTGTGGCTGAAACCTGCCCGGATCCGGCAGCTCATTTAAATAGAGCTCATCACAACAACAGTGTTGGTGGAGAAGTGAGTAGCTGCAGGGCCCTGGGGACCCCCTGTTTATACGTAGGAAGAATGATGCAATCTGGGTATCAAAATAGCAATCCAGAATGGAATAACAGGCTCACGCAGCAGCGGTGCCTGCACAGCCAGAGCTCAAGTTGACACACACTGTCAGCCCCACACTGCTGCAGCACGCAGATGCCAGGCACACATGAGCACTGCATCATTTTAAAAAACAGCAGGAGCCCAAGAAATCCCTCCTTGCCCCCAGCACTGAAGGAAGATGTGGGGAGGAGGGGCTTCGACAGACATTAAAATCTGCCTCCTACACACTCACCTGCTCCTGCCACTTCACCTGAAGTCCTTATCCTGTGACGTCACAGGCAGTTGCCATAGTGACCAACTGTCCGTCACAAACAGAGGATTAGGACTTCAGATGGAGGAGACACATATTTATAAGGCACAAAGGTCCTGGAGGATGTCCCTCGGCAGCTAACTATCTCTTTGGGAGATACAGTTCCACACAAGCCAGGAGGAAAAAGGGAAGGAAAACAGGGCTGACTTGGAGGAAAGGCATGAGGATGAGGCAAGAACATTACAAATACACGATAATTACAAGAGCACAGAGCAATCAGAGGAAGGCATGTGGAAACACTGACAGCAGAGTAAACTTAGGACGGGCTCTGAATGCTAAGCTAAGGAGCCTGACCTTTATTCTAAAGGAAAAGGCAGACCAGAAAGTTTCCAGATGACCGAGCTGAGCTTTGTGATTATCTGGATGGAGCGAAGACCGGGAGGTCAAAAAGGAGGCTTGTCCAGTTGAGCATTAATGGGATCCTGAATAAGGGCAGAAATAGACAAAATGACAGAGGAGTTGTTTCAAAGAGAACCAACAGAACATAACTAAAGTAGGATGTTAGGGTATTGGTGATGTGCTAGGGAAAAGGAGTCAAGGGGACAGGCGATCATGAACAGAGGCAGGCACAACAGGAAGAGGAGGAGGGCGGTTGTGAAATTCCATCTTCCCTATGTCCTATTTTCTTGGGTGTCCATACCCTCCTAAGATCAGGATTCATCCTGTCTTGCCTGGATCAATAATTTCCAAGTCTGCAGAGCTTTTTAGAATTCCTGAACCTATTAAATCAAGATGGCTTGGGTGTGGCACTAGAAATATTTTTAGCAAGTTTCCCCCCAAAATTCTCAGGCACCCAGACCAACACTGGTTCAAGGACTAGCAATCTGAAGCCAATGGCCTGGACGAGTACGGTGGCCCGCTAGCAACTGCTCCTGTTACCAGCCCTATCTCCTCTAGTCATCCTCCTTACTGAGTCAGAATTACTTTTGGAAATACAGATTTGGTCATATCTCACTGACCAAAAGACACTTCAGTAATTCCCAGTGCCCACAGAGGAGCTTATATTTGTTGGGATGCTTCTGCTAATTTCCTTTCTGAACACAGTTTCCATTTCTCTCCTTCAAACATTCCATATTTCAGCCAAAATTAACTCCCAATATTTTCCCTGTCCTCCAAGTGTCTCATCCTAACACTGTCCTCTCCCTGGAATTCCCTCCCATGGTTTTCTAGCCCTGCCTGGCTCTGCACAGCTGCTACCACCATCCACAGACTCAAACCTACCCAATTTCCCCAGTACCTAAAGTAGGGATCAAAAACTATAGTCTAGGGCCAGGGATATAGCTCAGTGGCACAGTGCCTGTCTGGCAAGTGCAAGGTCATGAGTTTGATTCCTAGTACAGAAAACTATAGTCTGCCTGTTTCGGCCGTAAAGAACATTGCTATGGAACTCAGTTCATTGAGTCTCAGTCATACCCATTAATTTCCATATTGTCTATGGTTACTTTTGTGCCACAATGGCAGAATTGAGGAATTGTGAAAGAGGCTTATGATCAACAAAAGAAAAATATTTACTAATTAGCCCTTTATAGAAAAAGTTGACCCACCCCTGGCCTAAAGCTACAGCTCTTTAAATTACTATAGTCTTTGGGATAGATGCTGTTGGGATTCAATTCTGAGGGCCCTGCTTGTTCCCCAGCCCTCTCAACTCCTGTAAGTTCTTCTAATAACTGGTTCACATTTAGCTGGACTTTCAATCTGGGTAGATATTACTAACAGGGACAGGGAACACCCTAAAGGGGATTATAACTGTCAGAACATGGGATCTTCTTGGAGGACTATTGGTAATGTTAGAACATGTACAGGGACTGTAGGAAATGAAGCTACCCAGTTCATCTGGGACTTGATTGGGAAAAGCCTTGAAGGCTATACTAAGTTTCTGTTTTGAACTGCAAGCAATTGAGAGCCGTTAGGTAGCTGAAAGTATAAGCCCAGAGTCAAAGGGAATGATCAGCGTTCAACAAAGAGGATTTGGGAAATAACCCACAGTGGCAATAGATGAGATGAAGTCAGGGAAAATATCACCAGGGAAAGAATAGAAAATAAACTGAGGTCAACCAAGGAGTGTCCAGGGTCTAGAGGGCCGGGCCAGCAGCAGATCTGAGCCAAGAGTCAGAATCTGGTCAGGAAAGCCAAGGGCCTGGCTGGGGCTGGAGATGAATGCATAGTCTATCTCGCTCAGACCCCATGTTCCCAGGAGCCACCTGGCTGTGACATGGGGCTTTTTTTTTTTTTACAGTGGTATTGGAGAATGAACCGAGGGCCTTCATAAGGAGTTTCATTTGCAACATTTTTTTTTAAATTTTGAAACAAGGTCTTAGTTTTTTCTAAATTGCCCCGACAAGGTTTGAACTTGTGATACTCCTGCCTCAGCCTCCCAGAGTGTTGGGATTATAGGTGTGTGCCATAGCACCTGGCTGACACAAGCTTTCTATACAAAGAAAATATCACAGTGGGATGCAGCAGGTATAGGTAGGAAGAGTCTAACTCATTTGATAGACTCTCACTGGTATAGACAGCACCTATATCTTTTTTCACTCCACATCTCAAAGAATCCATCCAAAAGCTGATGTACTGACACATTCCATGCAAAACTACTGATCCCATTTCCAATTGAGCCACGGTAGAGAGACAATGAGGCAACTGAGGACAGCAACCTACTCTAGGTGGGCGCTTTCTGCAGTCTGCAAGCCCTGGACTGTCTATTAGGGGAGGTGGATTGTTCTCTGTGATTCTGCAAGTGATCAACTATGTAACCTTCAACAGAATCCGAGCCCTTTCTGGACTCCTGATGTCCCATCTGCACAGTGAGGAGCTGGAGATGAACTTAAAGGCTTTTCCCACTCTCTGATCTCCACAGCACTCACATGACTGCACCCTTTGATGGGAGAGTTCCAGTGACAAGAAGCCCATATAAGACCCTATGTATCCATCACAGCTGTCTTGAATTCCCTCCCTCAGCCAATCTGCTCTAGCCATAGCTTTCCAGGTAGTACCAGCAGCAGCAAGCACACCCTCCCCCAACGCAGCCTGCCTCTTTCCCATTACCAGGGGACTTGCTTTCCCAGTAACAGTACTGTTCAGAGGTGCCAGCGCTACTCCCAGGGCCCTAGAGAACCAATTAAGGTAAGGAAACTGTTCACGATCCAGAAAGCTGCCCCGATGGTAGGGATCCAGAGCTCCAGCTTCTGCACTTGCCCTGCACCCAGCTCAGTCCAGCTCAGCAGCCCGCCTTCCACCTGGGAGACGTGGGTCACTGCCTGCAACAGGCCCCACAAGGTCAGACAAGCTGTTCAGCACCCTGAGTAAGCAAACAGCAGTCACCTGCCTCCTAGGCGCCTGAAACTGAGCCTTACCCCTGCCTCCAGTTCTCACCCAAAGCAACTAGAGCCCCTCCAGCTGAGCTGCTCATTAAGACAACAGTCATTTCCCTGTCTGACTCTGAGGTTGTAACATCTTGCATCAGTGCCTTTTCTTTGGCTCTTCCCAAAGCTCTCAAGGCGTGCCCACCAAGGGACAGCAATTGCTCCCCCGTTTGAGCATGAGCAGTATACAAGTAAAATGCTATCACATTTATGTAGCTTCTAGCTTTGCAAACCATGGGGCTGCGGTGGTTATTCGGCACTTATAAAGCTCTTCAAGCCCAACCTCAAAAGTCAGAGGGCTACGACTGCCCAGTCAAATAGTGCTAGAGACCGGACAGCTCCAGAGCTGTGACTTCCAGATGAGGGTTCTCACATCTTGTCTGTGCCCTCTCCTCACTTAGAAAATAGAAAAAGGAAGATCCTAAATGGGTAGATTCCTGAATCTGGGTATAAAAATCAAACCTTATCAGCCTTAACTTGACATTTGGTTGCTTTGATGAGAAAAGAAAAAAAAAAGTAACTTTCCTTTTACTCACATGGAAAGGAAATACCTACCCAATTGTTTCTCCCTATCTGTGGCATAAAACAACAATAAAACCTAGGAATCCTGAGGCTCTTGAACACAGAGGCAGCACATAGTGAACGTCAGTTACAGGGATGCTAGTTCCTTCAGATCTTGCTACTGTTATTGAAGGTATCACTTTGGTACTCGGTGGCCTAATTTCCAGGTAGAATCTGACCTGGGACCATTTTTGCCTAGGCTGAAAAGGAAATACAGATGCTCCTGAACTTACCATGGAGGACTTTGTCCTGATCAAAGTGCTGCCACGTAGATGACAAGCTTTGGAGACAGGTAAACCTGAGTTTCACCTGATCTTACCCCTAGTAGCTGTTAAGAGTGTAAGCCATAAATTTCTCAATCCCCAGGTTTATCATCTACAAAACGGGAGTAAGAATATCTACTTTGTAGTGTTGTTGTGAAGTTTAGGAAAAATACTATAGGCACAGGTTCCTAGCCCAATGCCTGCCATCAGTAGCTCCTTATAAATGTGTTTTGGATCTCCAAATTTAAGAATGGAAAAGGGAAGTCCAGGAATCACGGGAGGGGACAGGAAATGGAGGTTCACTAATAAAAGAGGGAGATACATGTGTACGAATGTGCCAAAATAAAACCCACTGTGTATATAACTAATACACACTAATAAAATTTTTTAGTTTGTAAAGGCTCTCTTCTAGGCAAAAGCCATAGGAAATCTTTGTGGATTCAATGATTTAGTCAATAAATATTCACTTAAGTCCCTGTCCTGCATCATGTTCTGTTAGGCTATAGGGTTATAGAAATGGAATCACTGTCCAGTTGGATAAGCAGATGCTCCCCACTAGCACCCCGTCAATTCAAGCCCAAGCACAGGAGCACGGGCCTGAGAGGGCTCCACTGAAGGACTGAGGTTGAAAGCCAGCTGGACAGACCATGCATCTGGGCAAAGCCTCTCTTCCACTCAACACATCGATCGCTTGGCCCTGCCTAGCAATCAGGAGAAATAGACTTATGAGAATGGATTGATCCACATGCAGTGTGGCCCCATATGGCTGGAGGTATTGGTGCCAGGAATTGATTTCTTCCTAAACTTCAATCCAGTTTCCCTACCATCCCTCTATCCGCTCCCATATTTTACTTTTTAAAACCTCAGACTGGCAGAAGATAAACTTTCTAGAAAATCCATGCTCCTACTCTGTTGAATAAAGTGGCACCACTAAAAACTCTTTCCAAAGAACCGGATTTTGTCTCAAAATAAAAAGGGCTGGAGATGTAGCTCAGTGGTAGAGCACCTCTGGGCTCATCCCCAGTAAAACACACACACGTGCGCATGCATGCATGCACACACACAGCCAAAACTGAAATTTTACAGCCGTGAAACAACATTCCTCATTGCCCCAGCCCTTGGAAGACACCATTGTACTTTCTGATTCTATGAATTTGACTATTCTAGGTACTTAGTACAATTGGAATTGCACAGTGTTTGTTCTTTTCCATGGCTTATTTCATTTAGCATACCTTCAAGGTTCGTTTATGTTGCAGTATGTGTCAGAATTTCCTTTCTTCCTCTTCTTTTATAGTACTGGAGATTGAACCCAAGGGTGTACTATCACCAGGCTACATTCCCAGCCCTTTTTTGTTGTTGTTTTGAGTCTAAGTTACCCACCCTGGCCTCAAACTTGCCATACTCCAGCCTCAGCCTCTCAGACAGTAATGATTACAAGAGGGCATCACCATGCCCAGCTCAGAATTTCCTTCCTTACTAAGGCTGAATAATTTCCCATTATAAGGATACACTTTTTTTTATATATTCCATCTGTTGATGGCCACTTGGGTTGCATTCACATTATTATTTGCTATTTCAAATAACAATGCTATGAACTCAGGTGTACAAAGAGCTGTTTTAAGGTCCTGCTTTAAATTCTTTTCAGAGCCAGGTGAGGGGGTACATGTCTGTAATCCTAGCACTTGGAAAGCTGAGGCAGGAGGATGGCTGTGAGTTAGAAGCCTGCCTGGGCTTCTACAAAGTGAGTTCAAGGCCAGCCTGAACCTCTTAGGCAAGAACCTGCTGGATCATAAGGTAATTGTGTTTTTAATTTTTCTAGGAACTATCCTATTGTTTTATAGAGGCTACACTAATTTATGTTCGCTCCAATGGGCCACAGTGATTTCTCTACACTTTTGCCAATATGTGTTATTTTTAAAAGGTTTTATGTTTGCTTCCTTAATAATCATCCTAAGGGGTGTGAGGTGGAATATTACTGTGGTTTTAGTTTGCATTTTGCTCATAAGTCATGATGTTGAATCTTTTTTAATTTCATGCTTGTTTGGCCATTTGTTTTCTTGAGAAACATCTATTGAAGTCCTCTGTCCATTTTTAGTCAAATTGTTTATATTTTTACTATTGAGTTGTAGGGGCTTTTTACATACATTCTAGATATTAACCTAACCGTACTAGATGATTAACACATGTTTAAGGTTCACTATATTTGTATATGTACTGCATTTCCAAGTATCTTTGAGTAATTAGCAATGCCAATTTTTCCAGATAATTGAAGTCTTAAAAAGAAACATAAAATATGCTTAATTTGTAGAAGCAAATATTAACAAAGTTGGTAAATAAGTTTAAATATTAATCATAGACCCTTTAAAAGTCATTGTTAAAACTGACTGCATTTGTAAGTAGACTAATAACGTTTGCAGGTCAAAATTGAAAATGTAATGAATGAAGTCTAAATTGTAAGTTAAAAAATCATATATTAACTTTAAAAAAAACAAAGTAGCTATATCTTTTCTGTGCTCCAAACTCCCAAGAGCCTCAGACAGGGTAGATTGCTTGCCCACAGTTCAAAGGGCTCAAAATCCAGAACAAAAGCTTATTCTTAAAAGAAGTGCCTACAAGAAAGCCCAGATTTATGCTACAAATCACTTTGGAAATACTGCAGAGAGTAAAATAAAAAGAGAAGGTTGCAGATGATGTCTTTAATGTTATCACTTAGCTGTATTTTTCTTACTGTATGGTGTCAATCAACAGATACTCGCTGTACCTCAGTTACATGCCCTACGCTAGAATACTGAAATGAGGGACACACTTCCTGTCTCCAAGGGCTTCATAGCTCACAGGGGACTGTTTCCTAGGAAACCTGACATTCGGGAGTAAGACACAGGCTCCCTCCCCTGCTGGGCAGCAGCTTACAGAGTAAGTGGTTCACTAGTCTGTGTGATTCCGTTCAAAATCTGTTCCTGACCAACACCAGGAGGCCAGCTGTTCGCCCTCTGCCTTGGAGGTTTAGTGAGCCAGAAAACGTCTTTTCTACCTGGGGAGTCGGCCAAATCTTGAATCAAAACCTTCACACGCTTCTCAGTCTGCCACCAATTTAAGGAAATCCCAGAGATGATAAGTCCCCAGCTTACAAAACAGATATATTAGGCATCGAGAGGGTTTGCTTTGTCTCCCAGTTTCCCCAAAGAGTTGCTCTCAGCAATGAATGTCCCTTGGGTCTTTAAGTTCAGATTCTTTCTACACCTAAAACTCCATTCCTATGAAACCAAAAGACACCCACTCTCTAGAAGTAGGTGAACATGCATGTGGTCTTTTGTACTCACCACTGGGACGGTCCTGAGAGCCCTGGGAGCATGGCCCAGATTCTGCACCAAGGCCTGGAAGCAAGTCTTACAGAGCAAATGTTGGCAGGGTAAAAGCCAAGAGCCAGTCTCTTGCAGGCACTGCCTACACAAGGAGCAGGTCGGTGCCAGAGCCTTCATCTTCATACTCATAGAGCAGTGTTTCTGACCAGCTAGTGGCTGTCTCCTGAAGCCCAAGCCCACTCCTGGGCCCACGTGCAGGACAGGACCTTCTCCATTGACATCCTCAGGTATGAAGCAGTGGGTAGACCAAGCAAGCTCTACTCCCTATAAGCAAAGCACAGAGAGTGACATTTCTTTTTCGAGGGGGCATTTCCTGGACAGGTCAGAGAAGCCTTAGGGAACAAAGCCTTGAAACTATAGCTCTGCCCCTCCCGGGAACTATAGGTTCCCACCCTGCCCCTGGACCCCTAAGGAGATCCAGCCCCTCTGCCATGGAATATAAAACCTGCAGGTATCTGCCAGGTTGTATGTTTCTGACAAGGTCTGTTCACCCTCAGAAGTATCCCAGGTTTCCTTATTGTTGGACAAGCTTGATCAAAGTTTTAACTTCGGAAAAGGGTAAGAAATATATTAAGTGCAAAGCTTAGGCCAAGTGCCATATGTACATTTCAATCCTCACAACCAACCCTAAGAAAAACGATTATGATAGCTAAGATAATTGTACTACTAATTTCTATTGGTTTATTGAAAGGAACCATTAATGTTTAATTGTTTGATCAATCCTGCATACCTATATCTGGTAATCGGGGCAACTACTTTGAAGATAACAATAATACAACAACCATTGTTGATTTCCTAGCATCTTGTTTAGAAAATCTGTGTCGTTTTCATAGTTTTTGTGTTGTTTTTTGTCTTTTTGTTATTTCATTTTTGTTCTTTTCTCTTTAAAATAAAAAAGTGGGAAAAAAGAATGAGGATTATGGCACTTCTACAAATTAAATAAAAGCATTTATTTGGCACAGGCTGAGGAAATTGAGCTGGGAGAGAGGATGCACAGGCCCATGGCAAGAGGCCCAGTTCAAATTCACATCCACGTCAGTCTGAATTTGGACTCCACACTCTGAGATGCTGACATGCTCTCAACCTGAGATCCACACACACATACATTTTTCTGGTGTTTTTTTCCAGTAACTTAAAAAATTATTGTTTCATTCTTATGAGAGAGTTTCTTAGGTTTAAAAATATTCAGATCATCTATACATCTGCCATGAAAATATCTGAGGGATGGAGTTGAGTTTAGGATCCAGCTCAGACCACACGGTGTTACTCAGATAAATGAGAAGAGAGATGGACAGTCCATAAATGAGGGATTCTGGCCACATGATGTCTAACTCACCCTGTAGCACACGGTGATAAATGCTTTGTGGAAGTTGCAACAGAGCAAGTAGGGAAATTGAGCCATTATCATTGTGGCCTATGTTTGCCGAATTAGCCACAACGGTGAGCACCGCATTTAATTTGCAGTGGCAATTTATTTTAACAAAATATCATCTTCATAGGAAGTTAATAGTTAACATGTTTGGGTTCTGTAGTTTTTCTTTACATTTGCAAATTATATTTGGTTTTACAATTATATAAGGGCTAAGCCCCAAAATGAAGTTGTATCTATTTTTACATTTCTTTTTACTTACAATAAAAATCACTTAATTCATTCTGGGTGTTTGTAATATGCAAGTTTGAGGGAAAAAAATACCTTCTACTCAAAGTCTTTGGGAACCCATTAAAGAGCCTACTAAACTTAGTGAGAATAATGGCATTATGGCATTATGGTTTCATATTTGTAAGTCTCTTTAATATCTGGCTTAATAGAAGATAGGACAGCTGAATTCTCTTACTTCCTTCTACGGCCAATCTGTTACATGTTGTTTTGTTTACAGTATAGGAAGAAAATCCAGCTTTGTACAGAGATACATTTGGAAGAAATGTAATATGTAATAATATGTAAATGTAAATGTAATATGTAAATGTATCGTAATAACCTCATGAGAAAATTGTGGGTATCCTTGATACTATACAGAAATTCACAAGAGTAGTTTCTTAAATGTTAGTTATAACATGGAAACTGAAACAGCATCAATGACCTTTTCTCACTGTTACATTAAATTCTGTGATCTAAACTTGGTGTCTTAGGACACATCTGTAATCCCAAAAGTCTAGGAGGCTGAGGCAGGAGGACCACAGGTTCCAGCCTAGCCTGGGCAACTTAGAAAAACCCCATCTCAAAATTAAATTATATATATATGGGCTGTAGCTCAGTGTAAAGGCCCTGGATTCAATTTTTTTAAAAAACTCTCTGATCTATCTTGCACTTTGAACTGGACTGGAGTTGAAAACCAGCTGCTTTTACCTGTTTTTTTTTTTAACTAGGCATAATTTTATAACACCAGTCACTGGTCATTTGGGAAAAGAAATTGGCTCAAAGATATTCCAAATATTGACACATTACACAATAACAAAAAGTTAAACTTTAATATCACTTGTAATTTCATCAGAAAATTCTTTAAGTTTTGGAAGGCTGTCCAACTCATGGAAGCAGTGAAAACATACCAGAATTCTTAAATTTTAGCACTGGCAACAAATACTATTTAGTTTTGAGAAAATATCTGTCAAATTCCCAAGACTCAGCAACCACAGTTAGCTGCTAGTTGTTGGTTGTCTTTTCATGAAAAATTACTGTCCCATAAAATAGTCTGACTTAACTTGTAAGTCAGCAGCAGAAGAGCAGTTTCTCATTTCTCATTTTGATATATAGTATAAGAACTGCACACTTTGAATTTCTTCAAACAGAATATTCAAAAGAAGCATATTCAAGTATTGATATTTAAGAAAATTTGTACTTCTTCATCACAGACATTCTCTAGTTAAACTGGGTTTGTTGTTGTTCTATGCTGTTTTTGTTTTTAAAGAGTCAGAGCTAGGAGTGGTGGTATCTATAATCCCAGTGTTCTGAAAGGCTGAGGCAGGAGGGTCACAAATTTAACCACAAATTTAAATATAGTAAGACCGTGTCATAAAAATAAAAAAGAGCTTGGGATGTAGGTATTAAGGGCCTGAATTCCACTCTTGATACTGGGGTGGTGAGGGGTGGGGTTATAGGTCCTACTGTGTAGCCCAGGCTGCCCTTGAACTTTTGGCCAAGTGATCCCTCTTATCAGTCTCCTGAGTAGCTGGACCCACACTGGGCTTAAACTAGCTTTTTTTTTAATTGCAAGTATCTAGTAATAAAGGATGCAGTGATATAATCACTTGTACCAGTTGGATGCCCAAAGCACCAGCAGTTCTACACCATTGTTTTGGCCCCATCAATGTAAATGTTAACCCAGTGGAAAGATCAACTGACATGTTGCTATTATTATGAAAACATTTTTATCTTGTGGACACCCTGAAAGGATCTCAGGAACCGCCACAAAATCTGCAGACCACATCCTAAGAATTGGTGCATTAGAAGTAGACCTCACATTACAATCTCCACTGCCACAAAAAAATAAATAAAATTATATATATATATATAGTGCAGTGCTGCCAGATCTTCTTCATTTTTCAAAATGCCAATAATCTGGGTTTTTATTTGAATTTAAAGGGTTTTTTGGTTTTTTTTGTTTTGTTTTGTTTTGCTGTCTTTTTGAGACAGGGTCTTGCTATGTAGCTCAGGCTGGCCTTGAGCTCACTTTGTAGCCCAGGCTGGTCTCGAACTCACAACGATACCCCTGCCTCAGCCTCCCGAATGTGGGGATTACAGGCCTGCGCTGCCATGCCCAGCTTGAATTTAAAATGTTAACACCTATATTAGATTTCTGTTATTAAACACCTGACAGAAGAAAGGTTTATTTTGGTCCATGGTTTTAGAGGTTCCCATCCATGATCAGATGGACCCGTTCTTTTAGGTCTTCCATAGGGGTGGCAGATGGCACTGTGAGGGAGTGCATGGCAGAGCGAAACTATTCACCTCACGGCCAGTGAGGGAAACAGGGAGAAAGCGAGAAGCCAGGGTCCCACAGTCCCCTCCAACACACAGCTCTAATGACCTTTCACAAAATCTCATGCGTGGAAAAGGTTGCATCACCTCCCAAAAGGCACATTGCGGGGCTGGGGGTATAACTCAGTGGCATAAGCGCTTGCCTGGCAAGTGCAAGGTCCTGAGTTCGATCCCCGGTACCGGGAAAAAAAAAAAAAGAAGCAGTTAATTTACCAAAAGGCACATTGCTGGGGATCAGTCCTTTACCACAGGGACTTTCTGGGCGACATTCAAAGTCCAAAATATAGCAGCAAATAATTAAATTTAAAAATATAAGACCTAGGTGTGGTGAAACACATCTGTAATTCAAGCTACCGGGGAGGCTGATGCAGGAGGATCACAAGTACAGGGCCACTTGGCACAACTTAGTGAAATTTTGTCTCGAGGGAAAGGGGGGCTGGGGACATAGCTCAAGTGGTACAGTGATCATCTACCATGTACAAGGCCTTGGGTTCAATCCCCAGTACTATGAAAATGAACAAAAATTTTAAAATAAGAAAACACCATGAATCAAACAAACATATACCAGCAACATCCAGTTTATGATCTCTGCTTTAAGTCGTGGAAAAACCTGAACTAAATGAAGCCCCAAGTATGGAAGCAAGGGAGCCCCACCTGTAACATTCCCTTGCCACAAAACTGCTTCTTTGTAGCATCTGACCACATCTGGGTCTGAGCAGAGGAAGGTATTTACTGCATTTCTCTAACTTTGCCAAGGAATGATGGACCAAATCACCATGAATCATGTTAGGAATAAGAATTTTAAAGATCATTTGCTTGGTTCCTAAAGAACAAATTATTGAAAAAAATTATTGTCAGAATTTAGCATTCATTCTAGGAAGAAAAGAGGAGCGGAAAACACTAGAAAATGAGAGAATACCTTTTGTTAGACTGTGCAGCACATAGTTACTTTTTGATTCATTTATCTTGGACATAGTTCTAGGGATACAACCCTAGAGCAGGCATCTGTCTCTGTGGTGCACCACTGTATGTGCCCCTCATTGCCTGGCACTTACGT
Source organism: Dinomys branickii (assembly GCA_004027595.1). Classification (NCBI taxonomy): domain Eukaryota; kingdom Metazoa; phylum Chordata; class Mammalia; order Rodentia; family Dinomyidae; genus Dinomys; species Dinomys branickii. The sequence continues at coordinate 7,703 of PVLD010007457.1, read as the reverse complement.
ATAGTGCTGGACCCTACTGTGTACTCAAAATACTTATTTGTAAAATGAAGAAGCGTGAGAATGACTCTCACTGTTTTCATTATAAGACAAGAAAACTGAGTTCAAAGAGAAGCAAAAAAAAAAAAGGTAAAAAAGAGCTGGGGATACAGTTCAGTGGAATAAGCACCTACCTGGCAAGCGCAAGGTTCTGAGTTCGATCCCTGGTACTGCAAAAAAAAAAAAAAAGATTCAAAGAGAATGTGCTGATTGTTTAATATAATTCAGCTAGTAAAGAAACAACAAAAAAAAAGAACAAGGAAATCAATACAAACTTCTGTGCGCTTTCCATTAACTTACTCCTCTGAAGTTAAAACTAAGCCCCTCTTTTTTGTGTGCTGCTGAATGAGCGCTCCAGGACTACAATTCGCCTGTAATCCCAGCACTCCAGGAGGCTGAGGCAGAAGATGACTAGTGCAAGTCCTGCCTGGGCAGCTTAGCGAGGCCCCAACTCAAAATGAACAATAAAGGGGGCTGGGGATATAGCTCAGTGGAATAAGCACCTGCCTAGCAAGCGCAGGGTCCTGAGTTTGATCCCCAGTACCGCCAAAAAAAAAAAAAAAAAATGAACAATACAATAAAGGGTCAGCCATGTAACTCTGTGGAGGAGCAGCCCAGGCTTGGTCCCCAATACTGCAATAAATAAATAAATAAGTAACGGACCAGAATTCCTCCCTTCGCACTTCGCCATTCTGAGTTTGACAGCAGCTTTCCACCCCAGCTTTCAACAAAGTTTTTAGGAATACAACTGCCATGTAGTACAAGGAGATTTAAAAATAGAAGAGAAACTATCCGATACAGGAAAGAAAGACTCCTAAAAATCCCTAACCCTCAAAGTTAGACTATTTTTACTTTGTGCTGAAGAAGAACCCACAGGTGAACCCCCTGGTGATTAGGGTTTCTCCCTAAGTGTCGTGTATCAAAAACTATGGAAAAAAGCAAACCCTGAGCCTAGGGAAGTTGAGATGATATTGGAAACTGCATATACTGCTGGTGCGTGAGCTGGTGCAATCCACTTGAAAAAATAGCAACATAAAATGAATCATAAAAATGTTCTTACCCTATAATCCTGCAGTCTTACTCCTGGGAATTTATCCTAGACAAGTTATTCAACAGAGGAAGAAAAAAACACTATGAGCACAAATGTTCCTTGTATCCTTGTCTCTAACAGCTGAGAATGCAATAAAAACAAACAAAAATTAAGTTCACAAGAATGTGGCTTAATAAATTATAGTACATGCTGAAGATAAATTACTTTTCAGCTGTTAAAAATAATCCTGAACTCTGGGTACTGATACAGAAAAAATCTCATGGAATGAAATGAACATCAGAGTACAAAACAATGAATATCCGATGATCATCAACTTTGCATACTGCTATATCTCCATGTGAACTGTGAACAAGAGCTAAAAAGTGATATTCACAAATGAAAACATTATTGTAGGACAGTATGATTTGGTTTTGTTTTGTTTTGTTTTTTGAGATAGGGTCTTGCTATGTAGGTCAAGTTGGTCTTGAACTCACTGTGTAGCCCAGGCTGGTCTCAAACTTGTGGCAATCCTCCTGCCTCAGCCTCCCAACTGCTGGGATTACAAGTATGCGCCATCAAGCCAGCCTGGTATGGTTCGAAGTGTGTATATTTATGTTTGTTCACAATTTTTAATGTACTGTTTTTTTCTATTGCATATAATGTTTAAAATTCTTTCTAAAGTAAATTTGGATTTCTGAGTTTTTCCCTAATTCTTAGGAAAAGAACCCCCAGAAACTCTGGTTCTCCCAATCTTAAATGAACACTTTATAAAAACTTAATGTCTAAATCTAAAGCTGGAGAGAAAGAAAATAGCCGCGTTGTGGTTGTCTGAAGGACTGATGATGAAATCGAGAACACAGAGAGAGAAGGGGAGACCACCAGGATCTCAGGGTAGCACTGTGCCCAGAGGTTAGCTGGAGAGGGGTCCAAGGGAAAAAAGTTCAGCACCGCATTTACCTGCCTCATTGGGCTGCTGCCTGCCATCCTTCCCCGCTGGCTCATTTCACAGGGAGTGTGAGACCCTGACTCTGAGGGATCTCAGGTGTCTGAGATGTTACAAGGCCACACTGTACTTCAGAAGAGATGTCACAGAGCACACCTCTTGGAGGTCATGTCCAAGGTCATGTCTCCTGTGCCTGATAAGGAGGGAAAGGGTACCTGATGCCTAATATCTCACTGCTGTCCAACTTTGCAGATAGAAAGCTCAGTTCTACGTGTTCTTTCAGAGCAGGCTGACTTAGATACTGAATACACCTCACAGGAGCCACATGTCTATGTCACATAATTGTCTCACGAAGTAGCGGGAGGGTGGCTAGCAAACCACCCTCCAGTTAGACAAACCACCCACAGTTAGACAAACTGTCCAGGGCAATCCTACCCTGGAAATTTACCCATCAATGAGGAAAACATGAGGCAAACACAGAACTTAACACAGAGTGCTGGTCCCACTCAGGGTGGCCTTCTGTTCAACAAGGTAGCCTGAAGGACAAGATGTCCCTCCTCTATAATCCGAGGAAACTGTTCAGAAGCAGTGTCCTAGCACCCAGAACCCTATATGAACCCTTTCACATTCTTGATCCCTGCTCTGGGCACCCACTTATGACACATCCCCAAGGCACTGCCTAGCTTGCTTCCATTGACAGATCACTTTCTCCAGGGTAGTTTTGAGTCGCTTAGCTTGTTCCTCATACACTTATCAGTCAGTTTTGCTGTCAAGTAGGGGGTGATCTCTTCTTAGAGACTCCCTCTCCCATCACTCTTTCCGCTGGTCTCAGGCAGTATAGGGTTAAGGCTGGGGGTGAAGACCATAATGCTGTCAGGTCAGACAGGGAGTGGCCCCTGAAGTCAAAGCAGGGGACCAGGAGAGGACTAACATTGGGCCAGGCCCTGTGCCTTACTGCTCTCCAGCCGGCAAGTCATCCAGTTCTTCCGTGCTTATCTTTTCATGCACAGAATGAAGTGACTAATACCGAACTGCTCGGAAGGTGCATTTGTAAATTGCAAGGGTCTCTGAAAATGTGGGGCCTACAATGGACTGAGTGTTCTGAGAAGCAGAATATAAAATGGCCTTACAAATTGAGGAAGATTCGGCGTATGTGTTTAGGAAAAGGATGGGCATTCCAGGCACGAGAAATGGCACAAGTAGATGCAAAACAGAGGAGAGAGGCACTGTACCAAGCATGGCTGCGTGAGAAAGTTTGTGTAGTGAAGAAGCCAAGCCAAGGGGAGGAGAAAAGCTGAGGTAAGGTAGGTAGGCTGTATTCTGTTGGGAATTGAGAGCTGTTGAACTTTTTGATTACATAAAAGAATGAAAATCATGTTCGGGAAGTACTCACTTGGTGGAAGGGTGAAGGATTAAAACGCAGAGGAGCATTAAAATGCAGGCAGTGATCACAAGAGGGTCTGAAAACTCCAAAGGAAAGACAGGCTGAGGGCCTGGGTAGAGACAGTGGGAGGAGGGCTTAAAGACAGGAACTGAGTTGGGAGCCACAGTAACGAAAGTGCAATGGTAGTGTTATTAGAGGAAGAGCGGATCGGGGTCAGTTTCAGGTCTTTCTGACATCATGATCTGGACGGACACCAGTGCCACTCATCAAGATATAAAGAAGATACCAGTGAGCAGAGAAGACTGACTTCTTTGAATGTTTTTCTGTAGAACACAAGGGATTCTAACCGCGGTTTAAGTGAGTGTATGGGTGTGGTGCTCAGGAATAGAGATACGAAGTCACCCCAAAAGACAAGGATAAAAGGTTGAGTAAGGTCAACATTTAAATTGTGGACAAAGTTAGAATAACCTGAAAAGACTGACAATCACGGAAAGAAGTAGGAGGAACGCAAGAATTCCTTTAGAAAGATAAGTCAAAGATGTACAATAGAAAGAAGCGGGTGGTATGAAGCATGGTAAAGAATGGGAAATCGCCACTTGGCAATTGGATCACCGATGACCTTAGTAAGAATAAGCCCTGAAGTAGTGGAATCTAATGACAGATTGCAGTGGATTTAACAACGAGCAGAAAGCTAGCAAATGGGCAGGATTGTGGATTACTCTTTTGGGGGAGTTGACTGTATAAGAAAGACCTAGGGTAGCACACACGGAGAATTTATAATGTTTAGCTGGAATATACATAAACCGGAAGAGTAAGTCAAAGAAAAATACACTCACACACAGGAAGAGATAATTTGAGGGGATGGGATCTTGAACACTGGTTGGAGGAACCGACTAAATGGAAGGATGCCTTTTCTACTAAAGAAATGCTCATTTCTTAAACAGGTACCACACGGCAGGAACTAAAATTGCCAGTAGTAATACAAAACTCTTTGAGCCCTGAAAGAACTTGGTCTAGTAGGAAGACAAATGTAACTTAATTAAATGAGGTATGTACTAGATTGTGGGGTGGCACAGATGAACAAGCCAGCGTCTGCGAAGGAAGGGGTCCGGAAGTTTCAGAGGAAACGCCTGGTTCGGGTGCAGGTTGGGCAGGGGCTCTCTGGTACAGGACAGGGGCTCAAGCGCATCCCAACCAGGTTCCAGAGAAAATGTGAATATGGCAGCCATATTTACAGGGTCTAGGTCCCTGAAGCACTGCAGCCGTTAAAACTTGAGGAGACGCCCGTGACGGCACCAGGGCAAAGGAAAAAGGAAAACAGAGCGCCCACTCAGGACGGTGGGCGACAGGTCCTGGAGGTGGTTAGCGACATAGCCGAAGCGGCCAAGAGCTTCAGACAACACTTGGGCGCAGCAGGAGTTAACTTGGCCTGGCGGAGGGTGCGTGGCCATAGATTACTTCAACTTAACGATGAAGAACAAACCACACCTACAAAGGGCAGCAACTGTCGTAATTCAGAAACTCGCGAGACCAAAGACGCCCCGCCCAAGGCCTGCCCCAGGCCGGAAGTGAGACACGTTAGCCCCGCCCCCGGGCTCGATACCTCGCGAGACTTGACAGAATCTCTCTCTTTCGTCTCGGCAGCCGACATGGTAGGTGTCTTTTGCTTGTTTCTGCTTCCCTGGCGGTGGTGGCAAGGAGCCCTGTTCCCGTTGCCTCTCGGCCACCTATCTTTGATTTTAGCCAGCACTTCCAGATTGCATGTGGCCGATTACGGGGCAGGGTGGTCGGCGTGGGCCCGGGGCGCGGAGTGCTGGGCGCGCGCCGCCCCGAGGAGACCGTGCGTGCGGCCTTGGGCCAGTCGCTAGCCCCAGCCTCGCGGAACGCGCCAGCGGTCAGCCTGCAGGCCTACGGTCCCGTCTCACTGGCAGGCGTTGGCCCCTGCACTTCTTGGGCACTTTCGCTAAGTAATTTTTCCCCCACAGCCATCCAGACTGAGGAAAACCCGGAAGCTTCGGGGCCATGTGAGCCACGGCCATGGCCGCATCGGTAAGTGCTGGCTTCTCCCGGGCTGCATGGAGCCGTGTATCGAGTGTTTAGTCGGGAGGCACGTAGCTTAAAAATGAGCTCCAGTAAGAGCTCTGCATCCAGTTGGATTGAATTGGGCGGCTTTATTTATTTTCTTTTTTTCTCTGTTCTCCTTATTTTTCTCGGGGATTCCAAATTCAGAGAATTTATCAGGGTAATGAAAATGTGAATCGGCGCAGTATTAGTTGAGGACAGAAGGGCTGTAACGTGGAACGCAGAAAAGGTGCTTTAACTGGGAATCTTGAAGGAGTGGTAACGCTGAAAGGGGGTAGCGCTGTAGGCCATAAGCAAGTGCACAGAAGCATGGGGAAGTCCTCTGCTTTTGCTCAAGGTCCTGTTGAGCTGGAGAAAGCTATGCTAGCCGTGTAGTTTTTTATTCCTGCAGGCAAGCACCGGAAGCACCCAGGAGGCCGGGGTAATGCCGGTGGCATGCATCACCACAGGATCAACTTTGACAAATAGTGAGTGTTCCTTGGAAGGTACTTTGACACAGCCTGGGAGTAGTGGCAGACGAGGATAACCTAGAATTTCTGTGGAAACAAGGCTCTGAACAACCTTGCCAGTTGCTTGCTTTTACCAAGTTAACATTTGATGCGAACTGAGAACCCGTCATCGAGGCTAGAGTCACGCTTGGGTATTGGCTATTGCCTCAGTGTGCTAGAGTCCTCGAAGAGTAACTGCCGACCTTATTCACTGGCTGTGCGCCTTGTGGCACAGTCAGTCACCAGGGTAGCAACATGGTTTGAATTGGCTGACCTGCACAACCGTTAGGGTTCATCTGCTTGTATCAGTTACACATCTTCACAAAAAAGTGTTACATAGGATGCTGTCAGGTGGTTTGCACGGAAGCACTCGTTCCTTTCAGCAATTGGTGGTTTCTAAAGATTGGCGTACTTGAATAAATGTGTCAAGTTCCTGCAAGTGGAGGGAGATGACTGTAAAGATTATAAACATAGCTTGATTGGAATGAGGTTCTGAAGGTGGTTGCTTTCTCTTCCCAGTCACCCAGGTTACTTTGGGAAGGTTGGTATGAGGCATTACCACTTAAAGAGAAACCAGAGCTTCTGCCCAACTGTTAACCTTGATAAATTGTGGACGTTGGTCAGTGAGCAGACACGAGTAAATGCTGCCAAAAACAAGACCGGAGTAGCTCCCATCATCGATGTAGTGCGATCGGTAAGTGAGTTAGACATGAATGGAACTACTACTCACTCACCTGCCTGTCTTGTTCTATTTTCCCTCCTAAGTGAAAATTCAGAGTGTACGGGTCCATCAAGTGGTTTGCTTATGTTTCTGCCTAAACCTCTGGAGAAGAATTATCTACTTCCATTTATTTCACAACATTTTCATTGAGTGTCCTTCCAACTCACAATCAGCTTCTAATGGCACTGCCCTGATTCTCACAGGTTTATATTTCTTGGTTTGAGCTATATCTAGCTCTGGTCTTGAGGTGAAGCTCATGGTCCTTATAGAGTAAAATTCGAATGTTATTTGGGGCCATACATTATCTGAAGAGATTTCCTCAGAAAACAAACGTGTATCTTTGAGGGTTGTGGTCTTACATCACATTTATCTCCCATGAATATGGAGGTAGTCTTCAAAAGAGACCTAAACCCTAGGAACTTACTTGGGTGGCTTTGAGTCTCAGTTCCTGACCTATTTAATGCCTTCTAAGCAATATTGGTGGTCAAGACTTAAGCATTGCTTAAGTGTGATTGTGCTTTTTTATGGGGCGGTGGGTGACCAGCGGGGAGAGGTGTGTGCTTTGCTGAGACTAGAGTTAATTTGTCCTAGTGTGCTTGAGTTCTCAGAGAATCTGCTGGTCTTGATTCACTGGTGGAGGCCAGTAGTGCCCAGCCTACCTGGATCCTAGAAAATTTGAACTGACAGGCCACTCCTTAGTCCCATCAGAAGTTCGTAACCTATCACACATATAGTATGTTTAAATCCTTTTTTTTTTTTTTTTTTACATTCTTCTAGGGCTACTACAAAGTTCTTGGGAAGGGAAAACTCCCAAAGCAGGCTGTCATCGTGAAAGCCAAATTCTTCAGCAGAAGAGCTGAGGAGAAGATTAAGAGTGTTGGGGGGGCCTGTGTCCTAGTAGCTTGAAGCCACAGGACAGGGCTCATTAAAATGCTGACAAATAGTTTTCATTTTTTGTTCTGAGTATAGGTTCTTTATCATCTCTACCGCTATTTTGGGGACCCATCTAATAGGTACCA